>DVZL01001802.1:0-16705 GCA_018236625.1 Lasaia peninsularis
GCAAGCCTATCGCCACTTCGGGCACATTCCGATCCCGGGAAATGTAATGCTTACTCAGAAAAATCTGAAAAACATTTAAGAAAAGTTGGCCGACCTGGCTATTGAACCTGGGACCCTTTGTGGCTAACGATCTTAACAGGCGACAGCCGTACCGTTACACCACAGAGGCGTTTTTTATATTATAATATTTATATATTCATTATTTTACATTTTTCAGTAAAAACAAATTATTTTTTTATAGAAGAGGAGGCAAACGAGCAAGAGGGTCACATGATGGTAAGGGTTCAGACTTTGAACTCAGAACACGATTTGAGTTTGTTAAGGCATTGAATAAAGAAAATGCTAGTTTTAAATACTTGTGTGGGAAATTTCTAAGATTGTCAGATACAAAAATAAAAGGAGTTTTGATAGATCATAAATTAGGGTTATGCAACAATGAATACCTATTACTGAATTGGCGGGCATTGACATTGTTGACAACATCTTCGAATACCTTAACAAACTGTTTCATCAAACCGGGATTAATATGAAATGGAGGTAATACATTTTTTAGGATCAATTAAATTTTCTCGTACGACATTTTTGGTTCCAGGATTAAAATTGTTACGAGGATTCCATTGTTTTTGTAAATAGAGTTTATCTCGTGCTCTACTGTCCCACTCGCACAAAAACCAAGGATTTTGTGTATCCTGAATGTTGACCTAATGACGTTGTTTTTTATATCCAATTTTATCTAATACAGTTTCCAAACTTTCATAAGTCTTTTTTAAATGAACAAAGTAAGTGACAGGAACCGACGCACACTAATTAATGTTAAGTAAAAGAACACCTTTTAAACTCCGTTTTGAAGAATCTATAAAAAGTCTCAATGCTCTACGATCATATTCCACTCTTAACTTCTCAATGAGACCAGAATTTTTTGTGCAATAAACGAATGACTCTTCCTGATTAAAAAAGTTACAAATTCTTCTTCACGTTTCCTGTACCAAGAAAAAAGTGTGTTAGGAGTTAACAAGTTTTTTGTGTGAAGTCTCGACCGTTCTGGATATTGGTCCATGAACGAATAACTATATATCGCAGAGAAGATACGTATAACTGAACAAAAGTATGCGTACCATGACAATGGAAAATGATGGGTCGTTTAGAGTTGACAAGCTCTTCGTCAAGAAGTTTGTGCAGTTGTTCCTTATCTTCTGAGTCTTGGAAGCTCCCTTTTAGTTTCTCATAAATGCTTTTTGGCAGAATATGCCAAATACCTAAAACATATAAAAATAAACATCGCCACGCCGATATCGCTGAAGGGGTAGGCAGAGAGTAAATACCCACGATTATTAAGCTTCCCGTCTATGGAATGACCTGTATTCAAATATCTCTTTTAAAAGACGTGTCCGGCAACTATTTCTTACGGGGATATTAGCAAACTAAATACTTTTTTTGTTTATTTTATACATATATAGATGTAATAAGATATATTTTTAGTTTTTTTTTAAATACTGGTATCCTTTTTTTCCTTTTTTCATTTTAGTTCTAATTTTATTGTTTCTTTTTTATGCATCTGCCATTATTGTTTCTTTTTTTCTTTTGGTCCAAAGGTTGGCTGGTGGAGAATGCTATACGCATTAAATTTGCCTTATTAAAATAAAATTTACTAATTAAAATATTGACTCAAAACACCCGAGTGACATATAGTATTACTCCATGAAGCCGCGAAGGGTGCTGGATTCAATTCCCGGGTCGGGAAACTTTTCTCAAATGCTTATCAAATTATTCTGAGTAAGAATTACATTGTCCGGGATTGGAATGTGTCCGGAGTGGCGATAGGCTTGCCACCTATCACATCATGGGCCCTTGTAACTTGGCTAATCGTGGGTATTGTGGTATATCCACTGGACTGGACTAACGAGTCGTGGATATACTAGCACCTCTGCATACCGCTTAGGGGAAAATAGGCGTGAAGGTACCCCATGAAACTAAGGTATTGGAGATTACACTTCTAACAACAGCCTGGCAGAAATATTTAAAGTCTATCTCATTCTCTTAGGGCCGGCATTCTTACTATTATGAGTTCAGATTGTTTTGACTTTGTCAACTCCATAAAACTCGCAGTAAGAAAGGTTGGCCAATCTAAAGTGAGTTAGTAACACTATTCATTGCTAACCAAATCTGTTCAGGCAACTAGAAGTTATGAAAAATTAGACGTATATCAACTTTAAAAATATCGCTCTTCTTTTTAGGCGGGGGCAATAAAAATCAATACCTATTCTAATAGGACACTTGTCAATCTTCGACTGATACTCCACGGTGAAATTCCTACCACCGTCCACACCACAGGCCGAGGGGTCCTCGAAGTCTACGTAAACAGGCCATTGAACTAAAAACAAAAAAGTATCATTTAATAACTTGAAAAAAGGATTCAATTCGACTGTAATTTTTTTTTATGTTTGATGCCTAAGAAATTTCGACTGAGTGAAAAGTAGTCTTAAACCTCACCACGTATCACCAAGGGGGAGGGGAAAAAAATTGGTAAAAAAAAACATCACGTGATTAATGGATGGCCCCTTGTAACGTTATTCTCTAAAAATAAATTCTATTATTATTTATTAATAATCAATAATTGAATGTCAACAAAATACAAAATAGTAAAAGTATTTCTGTCTACAACTATTTCATAAAAAAAACTAAATATAACTATATATTTAGTATTAGGATTTCAAGAATTTTACATCCAACTTTGTTTTTCTTTTGGAAACACTTGAAGTTCTAAGATATATTTGTGTTAGTGTTCTTAATATAAATAATTTCAATTCAGTAAAACTGCAGACACCTAATAAACATTAAATATTTTTGTTGATATTTCAAAAACCATTTAACAAAATATACAGGGCCATAAATTTAACATACATTTATTTAAAGTTGAAAATAAAATAAGTTTACAGCGCAATGAGCTTAGTGATTCCTCAATCTTCAGTGTTGGGATGCAGCAACCTGATTGTTACAAATCAAGTTCTAATAACTCAACAATATAAACCTAAAGGCTTTCTCAATCTTAGCAAGTTAAATAAATAACAATACAAACTCTCAGAAACTAAAATCATTAAACTCTGGCTATATTATGTTTTCAATAAACAATGCAACCGCAGGCAGATCTTTAAACGATTAGAAATATTCTTTGCAAATAGACATTAAATCTATTAATGTCGCAATGCCTTAGGGATGTTAAGATTTTACCTTAAATCTGCCAGCTACCCATCCTTCTAAAACAGCACAGAAGCTGGTCATAAACACTGACAGGAGTGTAACTCTTAACAGGACTCCCCAAACAACACAGTAGTAGTACCAATATAGGTCAAGTAATAAATAATATACTTACAAAAGTTAATGAATATTAGGTTTCGTCGAAAAGATTTGGAGTATTTGAATATAAGAGGCGCTATGACGACATGGAATACAAATATAGCAGTAGTCAGCGAGGCACCTAGTAGTAGCATCCTGAAAAAAGATAAGATTTTTAGGTTAAAAAAAACTGTGCCGGAATATGCGATATGATTTAGATATGTTCCAAAAATAACGTGTAATCTTTTTTGCTGAAGAAATATACCCACATAAATATTTTTGCCATTATTCATTTTTTAACAGTAAAATTAATTCTTTAAAAGTAGTATTTTTGAAATTCCCTCGCAAATTTCGAAAACGCGACGCCATGACGTGACGTAACGGTCAACTGTCAACGCCATGTCAATTGATATTCTTATTTTTGCGTCTTTGGGCACAATATAAGAAATTTTAGCACATAGGGACATTTCAATATTTATAATATACTGGCGGCTCGCCCACGCTTTGCACGGGTATACCTACTGTACATATTATATACATAAAAACCTTTCTATTTAATTGCTCCATCTATTAAAAAAACCGTATCAAAATTTTAGCATACATTTATAGGGACAGACAGAGAAAGTGACTTCGTTTTATAATATGTAGTGATATAATGAAATTATTAGGTGAAGTGTGATAACACTTACTGAAAAGTGTTAAAAAACTTATATTTATTAAAAAAATAATTAAAAGTCACTAATATAAATTAATTACTTTTTATTATTTAATCAACTTTCCAGCAGCTTTTAAGCAGATTAAATGTTTAAAAATTTGGTAGTTTATGGTAGACAGGGTCGAAATAAATCGTACGCAAATTAATGTTTCCAATAATACTATATAGTTTTTTCAATTAATAATTAAATAAATATAAATGATGTGTTAAAGTATTTGCATATCACATTGTGGTGGAATATGTTGCTACAAATAAAACTTTTGTTTTTTAACAATTTTGTAACACACATATTCGGAAAATTATTTTAATTTTTATTTTAAAATAGTAATTTTTTTAACTTACGCGGCTGTGTACATATACACGCATATTATTATTCCTTGCATGTTATTTAACACAACACACTATTCTAATATTATAGTCTAGTCTAAATCAAAGACCAAGTTCGTAATAGATGAATTGTTAATGCATAAAAACTAGTTTATACAAAATGAGGTTGACGAAATCGTAATTCGTAATGCAATAATTTTAGACTTTCTAATCTGAATAAATATGTTAAAAATATTTCAAAAAAAGGATTTCAAAACTATTAAACGTCAATATTGGCAGAAACTACGAGTATAAATAAAATTGGAGTCTGTCTGTAATATTATAATAACTGCTTTTTACTAAATGCATATTATGTATGTTTACTTCCCTACTTGATACATTTACCAAAAATAGTATTTTTAGATTTTTTTCTGCCTATCTGTTTGTATCCGCTAATCTCTGAAACGGCTCGACCAATTTTGACGGAACTTTTACTGGCAAATAGCTGATGTAATAAGAACAAGGAAGGAACAGCTTAGACTACTTTTATATATATTTATATATATACATAGCTGACCCAGCGAACTTCGTACTGCCTAACCGAATCTTTTAGCCGAACTATTTTAAGCTTCGATGAATACATTAATACTGATGGTAAGAAATACACGTCGCCTCTATAGGTCTATACACTAAAGATGGAAATGGTTCGTTGCCAACATGAGGCTGGGATGGTAAGCCTCTTGAGTGAAAAAATTTACTGGCTACCCTACCCTCCATACCAGAACACAACCATGGCGAGCACTGACGCTTTTGTAGCAGGAATAGGTAAGGCGGTGGTACCGAGGGTGGCAAGTCGTTGCAAGACTCTACCACCTAGTCAATATCACTGTGTTGGTGACAATAGACCCTGTGCTCGCCTCTTACGAACTGCCTGGATGGAAGGCAGTTGGCTATTCTACAACGGAACCCGGACCAACACGACCAATAAAATAAATATATAAAGAGTGCTCCCAAACAATAAACGTGATTTTAGCAGTTTTAATGCTAATAATACGGAATCATTAGTGTGCGAATCCAACTCGCACTTAGCCGGGTTTTTTCGTCTGATGTATTTCGTGCATATTATGTTTGTTTTAGAATATATGTACGTTGTCCTCGTATTTCTCAATCCTATTATACACGTAGACTATGTGGTTGTTGCGAATCTAAAGTCATTGCAATATATTCTATAAACATAGAAACGAATTAACTAAGGCATTATGCTCCGAAATAGCTCTTACATTTTTATGAATATCTAATTGGTGTAATACTTCTTTAGGTTATTGTCATCTCCGGAATAATTCGTTTTCTTATTCAAAAATGAATTTATAGAAAATTTGACGCTAGATGGCGCTAAAACCTATCCCGCCGTGGTATATTACAAATACCTGACTCAAAAGTTCATCAAGAGCATTCTTGGCGTAGCTATATCCTTGATTAGAAAGTGCGTTGTAGAGGTCTGGTACGTCATACTGTGCTGATGGCATCGCTGCATTGGCCTGAGGTTAGCCTGGAGAAGAGGACCTGCAATATAAATTAAATTTCAGTTCATAGGGTTTATTCGAACAGCCAGACATTTTGGCAATCTAAATGACAAAGTGATAAAGTATTGTGATAAAGCGCCTGAATTGGTTTCACCGCCTTATCTTAATCTGTCGCTTTAGTCCCAATTTTTCCAATTTAATTTTCGTCATCCAATTTTGCTTAACTTTCCAAGTTGAAGACGACATTGCGTTAGTACTATATTAACGTTGTATTTCTGTTTATCAGACAATCTGTTTATTTCTCCTATAGTAATATGACTTAAATTCAAGTAAAACATGGCTCATTGCATCGGAGATCAAAAATATTAAACTTAATTGTTTCAATACCTTGCAGCATCATACGAAGAAGCATATGCATCTGTATTTGTCCTGGCATCAGGAACACCGTATTCCGTAGACGAAGTCCTTGCACTGGTAGTATATGAATCATGACTCAATGACATCAATGACTAGATGGGTAAGAACGTCCTGGTGCTGAATGAGAGCTTTTTTTATAGTACAAGATAGCGAACAGGCAGACGGGTCTCCTGATGGTAAAAGACAACCGTGGCCTATAGACACCGTAGATGTAATACCGGCGTCGCTGCTCTGTGATCGGGCTGTTAGAACTTATGTTTAAGTCTACCGGCTACCCTACCCTCCGGACCGGAACACCACAATGTCATTATGGCGGCAGGAATAAGTAAGGCGGTGGATCCCTGTTGCGGTGGTCCCGGGCGAGTTGCTGCACAGCATTCTACCACCAGTGGTCATGTTGGTAGTGACCCAGTTAACCAATGCTTGCCTCTTACGAGCTGCCTGGTAGAAAGGCAATTGTCTACACTGAGGACCCGGACCAACACGGGGAAACTAAAAAAAATAGTGGAAATAAAATCAACAATTTATATCTTTGAAAAAATTTAATTTCAAAGCTCAAAGTTAATTCAAAGATCGTATTTACATTTACACAATTAACAAACTGTGTAAGAAAAGCCACACCATGAAGCTAAAACCAATATTAGCTGCAGATTTGATTCTTATCATCTGTTGCCAATACGCCAGCGGCGTGCACAGGATTATGACTGGGTATACGGCGGAGTGTCTTTTACAAAAAACTTTTCTTTTATAGATTTTTAGCTTTATTTACTTGGTTTTATAAATTAGATATTATGTAATCATGATAGTGAAATGTCGAAGTTTAATTTTATTAGATATGTCAGAGCACATTCCGTCTCATAGCGCAAACAGCTATGTGCCACTATGGAGTGCACGCCTCTACAAAACTTAGTAGGTAAACTAATCAAACCCGGGTTTTCAGAGATATACCTACAGCTGGCCCTATGAGAATAAGATACATTGGCGACAGCCGACAGGACATTTTAATAGAGTAATCCCCGCTTAATCTATTCCGACTTTAAAATTGGACGTCTAAGGTGGTCGGCATCTTTGTCCGCGTTTTTATTTATTTAAAACATTTCTGTAAAAAAAAATCCAAAATAAAAATAACCTAAGCCGTTCCTTATTACTATAGCTGTCTGCCAGTGTAAATCTCGTCCAAATCAGTCCAGTCGTTTCAGAGATTAGCGGGTACAAACAGACAAACAGACAGACCGATAGACGGACAAAATTTCTAAATGATATTATTTAGGTATATATACTTTGTAAATGTAAATGCACTTAGTAAAAAGCGGTTATTTTAATTAATATTATATACAGACACTCCAATTTTATTTATTTGTATTGATATATTTTTTTTATTTAATTCTATATTGTACCTACACCCATCAGTTGAAATATGGCGTTATGGAGAGAATACATATTATGTACTCGAGCACTTTACTGATGAAAATTTCAGAAATGCCAAAAAAAATTGCAAATTTCACACATTATGTTACAGAACAGTAATTATGAATAAATTATTTGTTTGAAAACGATATCATGTGACTTATAATATAACATAATGTACTTGTACATATTATTGTTTATTTATTAAATATATCTTGGTTCAGTTGTTAATACTAAGAATTTTGTTATTTTGTGAATATAATAAATTAATTAAGATCATGTAAATAAGCGAGTATTCCAAATATGAATTGAAATAAAATTGCAGGCGTTTATTTCCGGGTGAGCGTAGCTACGTGGTTGGCTAAACATAATTGGAATTTGAAATATTTACTTACATTTCAACAATTAAAATAAATAAATGAGATCTAAGTATAAACGGCGCAGATCAATCAGAATCGAGATGTTTTATGATCATACGCCGTACGCATCTACATGCGCCTGAAATAATTATAACATCTGCATAAGTGTTTATGAAACAAAATTAATAACTATAAGTTCTACAGGCATATAATTACATTATGAAGGAAGAAGACTCTTAAATCTATACAAATAAATAAAATTGGAGTGTCTGTATGTAATAATAAAATAACAGCTTTTTACTAAATGCAAGTATCTGTTTACAAGGTACATTACCAAAATAGTATTTTTGTCTATCAGACAGCGTGTCTATAGCGTGTATAGACAGACATGTTTGTTTGTACCCGCTAATCTCTAAAACGGTAGGACCGATTTTGACGAGATTTTCACTGGCTGGCTGCCAATGTAATAAGGTACGGCTTAGGCTACCTTTATTTTGGAATTTTATTATAGAAAAATAAATATTTTAGAAATATACAAAATAAAATAATTAAACAAACACGCGGACGAAGTCGCGAGCAGAGCTAGTTGAATAATATATTTTAAAATAACTTCGTACATTTTTTAATAAATTTGAGAATACATTTAAGTAATTTACTTTTTATCATTTTTCTGCATTTTGTTATTTTTGGGCCGCTGTCGAGTCCATTTCTACATTCGTATGTCTAATGTTTTTTCCTGCGGAATGGTCCTTGTATAATATGCTCAACCGCAATATTTTCACCCGTATCTTTGTCAAACGTTATCAATATAGGGTCAGTATAACATTTTATTTCAATAGTTTCTGTTGTCGTAATAATATTATTTAATTTTCCTGCCTTCATAATGTTCGCTATGGTTGGTGCATAAAAATGATATTTACCATACAGATTAGCATAATTACCAAATATTTGGTTTGTAAGGTGAGTTATATACGTAACTTTTAAAAGTATAATAGTTTTTTTCGCTTTTAATATCGTAGTAACCTGCCTTCCTGCACCTATTTTTAATTTACCAGGATAAGTTGCTCCAAATTGGAGTGAAAATGAATGAAAATTTTTATTTCTCCACTTGTTTAAAATATTAAACTTTTTAGTACCGAACTTTAAGGTCACGTTGATTGAAATGTTTTCTTCCGGAAAACCATCTTTAGTCCATCTTGATGAAACTGTATTTTCTATACCTTCAAATACTCCCACTCGAACTATTTCGTCATTAGTAGTATTATTAATGTTATTGACTATTTTAACAACAACATTTTCATTAATTAAATCAATTATACTAATACTTTTTATAAAAATAGTTCTCATCGTTTGTCGCCATTTAAATTTTTGAAATACGTTTCCGTAAGGTGTTGGATCTCTTAAAAATACCTCATCTGGTTTTTTGCCGAGTTCAACTTTAAATCCCCGTTTTAAATTTTCATCACTTATGTTAAACAAACGAATATCGCCATCAGAAACATATTTATCATCTGTTCCAGCAAACCGTATGCGTGTAGCCATTCTTGTAGATGCCGTTGTAATATTGATGTTTAGTTCCGCAACACATTTAAATACAAAGATAAAAGTTAACACTAAATATTTTACATCTATAATGATAGACATATCTAAAGGTTTAATAAATCTGTATTAAACGACTGAATTGTACTTATCAATAATAGTAATTCAAGGAATATGGACGTTTTATTGATTTTAATAACATTGATATAACATATCCCTGACCTTTACTGACATAAGGGGCGAAGTTACTAATTATATTTTATTGAATCAAACCAATCATAAGTAGTGAAACTGATCTACTTGTTTACGCCAGAATAATTTCGTCCGAGGCACATTTTGACAACGCATTTTAACTATTTTTTATGCTAAGAAACGGAGGGTCAACAACGGCCGACAGAAAATCAACCTCTTTAATTGTGTATTAATATTTTTATACTATCGATTCATTATTGGTGGCATATTAATACTATAAAAAATTGCCATTTTTTAGTAGGCTTCGATAACCAAAGAGTAAAACGATACTGTCTGTCACCAGGCTGTATCTCATAAACCTTGATATCTTGGCAATTGAGTTTTTCATAGATGATTTATTTCTGTTGCTGCTACAACAACAAATACTAAACAGAATAAAGTAAATATTTAAAGTTGGTTCCCATACAACGAATATGATTTTTTTTGTATTTACACATAATGGCGTGTAGGACTCCTGATGTGGGAGTAGGACTCGCGCAAGAGGGGTTCCCTCATGCGCGAATCCTACTCACGCCTGGCTGGTTTTTTAAGAGGAATGAGTTTACGAAAACAAAGATATATTCAATAGGCTAATGGTACCAACATAAGCCCATATTAAGCCCGTGATGTAAGCATGTATTGGTTAACTTAAAAAAACTCATTGAATATAGGAATGCTAGAATTGGCAAGTAATAAATTTTCAAAGTAGTCGATCTGTCAAACTTTAGGCTACAATCGTTATAACTCGTGAATGGCCACGTCTGATGAGCTACCTGATTGTTTCATTGCTAATGTCCAAAAGAGTCCGGATACAAACACAAGAGATAAATAAAATGTTAACGAAATTGAGCTTACAGCGGTATAGTTGACCCTTTGTTATAAACTTTTAAAGATGAATCTGTGTATAATCCTAATTTAATAGTTTCAACCACTCTCACTTCTCTCGGTAATCCACCACTTTTTAAAACTCCTTCAATTGAGGGAAAATAGAAATGGTGCCCTTTAAAAACTTTTTTATAATTTACAGCTACATTTCCTCTTAAATTAATGACGTAGACTATTTCCATTTCTAGTGATCTTCTCGAAGCTGACAAAACTGCAGTCACTGCTTGCCCTGGCTTAAGATCCATTTCAAACCCACTAGAAGTACCTAATGTAACACTTTCTGATTTTTCTTCTGTTTTGCCCCAACTTGATGTAAAAGAAAACTCTGTGGTACCAGATACTTTTGCAAATATAACATTCAAGTCATATTCAAATGATTGTTCTACAGTCACTTCTTTTTCTTTTGACCATGTTGTAGATATTGTATTTTCTACAGTTTGAGTTAACCCAGCATTTATTTTAATATCATTGCTAGATGGATTTTCAAAGTTATGAGATAGAACTGTGAAAGACTTAAGACCACTGGTTTTTATTCTTGCAGATTGAACTGTTGTTATTTTCTTCACTTCTTCCCATTGGTATATTTTATACAAATCACCCCATGGAGTTGGACTTTTGACGTAAACTTTATTAGGTTCTCTTCCCAAATGATCTTGAACAGCTTCTTTTAGATTACTATCACTAATTTGAAATAGTTCAATAGCTTTATTATCAATAATGTCTATGTCATAACCAGAATATTTGACTTGTAAATCTGACTCATTTTTTCCAACAATTACACTAATTTTAATTTTTGCTTCAATTTTCACTATAAAAAGTAATATTAGTAACTTTGTATTCATTTTACACAAAATAAAAGTCAACGCTTAAATGTAGTAGTTATCTGTATGAAGTATTTCTTAAACTTCAAATTAATCAAGTTATATTGTTATCATTTTCATATTACAACTTTGACATATTTAAGTACTCGTAACAATAAAATAATACGCGTGTATGTAAGTTTGTATGTTCGAACTCAGTTGTTACGTTTTCGGTTTTGCTCATTTATTTTTTAAGGTAAGTTGGTCAGCTCAATTTTTTAATTGCATTGCTGTTCAATTCTCTGTTTATAGAGTTAAAGTTTAGTACCTGGGTGACCGAGCTTTGCTTGGTGTTTTTTGTTTGTCATCATGTTTTTTTTTTGAGTTATATTTACTTATGACAATATATGCAAATTACTTACTGATGAAATAAGAAAAATAAATAAACAATCGGATCGATATTCGAATCCGGGTTTCCTGCGTTTTAAGGATTTCCCCACCGAGCTATTCTAACTTTGTAAATGGTGACGAAATTTAGGATGTTTTTATTCCATGAAAACACGATTAAAACGAAATTTTCGGAAAATAAAAGCTAGTTAGACTTATCGCCCCAAAACCTTCTAAATACAACCATTAGTTTCCGAGATCGTTGATATATACGTACATAATTGCTTACAAGAATTGCTCGTACCTTTAAGGTATATAGGATAGAGTTAAAGTGGGTGTCCTACTTTAATTCTATAAACTTATGGGTCCTATTATCTTCGGCTAATCGTGGGTTGTTGTGGTCTTTGTGTTTGTTCACATCACATAAATAGTACTTATAATTAGTTTTTATATTTGTGATTTAGGGAATTATGTATCTTTATTAGGATCTGGGACATGGTGAGATTAACTTCGATTCGTGCAATAAAAATAAAATTGGATGAATATAATCGAGTAAATCTAAAGGCATTTGTTAACGTATTAACTAATATGATAAAAGATAACATAAGGTCAAGTTATACATATGATTGACTGTGTTGCTGAATTGAGATTGAGATTCGTATAATCTCATTTTATTCGTTGTCTAATTTTAGTAAAAGTTCAAGAAATTCACTAATATTGAACATCATTTCAGCTTACGTCTTCCTCTTTTTGGATCCACTACACTTTCATGCTTAGTTATCAGGTCGTCTAGATGGTGACTGACCTTATCCAACGTCATCAAATTCGATATTCAAAATGTTTTTCGCTCGACTTGAACGATGTAATGTTTGGCGCAGTATCCGCTTGATATTGCTATTTGTAAAAAGTAATTCTTATTTCATTATATTGTAATTAAGTGGGTGCCCAAGTAATTTATCTTAAATGTTGTTAGCCTTTTTTTGTTTTTTGATGTGTAAGAATGCTATGCCCTGTAAAATTCAAAAGAGTTTATGAGGTATTAACTAACCCGGCGAATTTCGTACCGCCCAACAGACAAAGCATGTTATGTTACCTTGTTACCTTTTAGCTGAACTAATTTAGGTTTTGATGAACATAATGCAATGATACAAAATAAATATTATGGATAGATATTATATAAAATTATTGTATTATGATGAATAACGCATACAAAAAGATAATAAAAATAAAAAATAAAAATACAAAAATATTTTTTCATTAACCGATAGAATAAATCTTAGATATTGTTTTCAGAAATAGAAACTTTAACTTTTAACACAAAATAAAATACATACTAATTACTTACAGTATTTGACAGGATGGAAAAGAAATGTTTGATTGTAAGTATTAATGATTTATTGGAAATGATTCATTTTTCATAATTATTTATTCTTAGAGTTTTCATGATAGAGACAAATCTAACGAATCAAAAAGCATAAAATTTTGTCCAGCATATCTCGAGTTATATATTTATATCGATATTTTTAAAATTATGAATAAATAAATAAAAAGAAATAGAAAAGAAAAGTATGTTATAACTTTTCATCAGTAAAGATCCAGAAGTCCGAGCTTATTTTGTGATATTTTGATGTAAAGGAAGATCCTCTGCGACAATCGACATCTACTAACACAATAGAAACCGGAACATCTTGACCTTCAGTCTAATGTGTGATAGTACGGTCTTTTATTTGAAACAACCATCCAAGTACAAAGCCAAGGATAGTAGCCTAAATATGGCTTCACGGTTTCATCTGGTTTTTCGTGAAAATAAACCCTTTACTGAATATTAAATTGGATATAGGAAAGTAAAAATATTAATCTTTTCAACAACTAGGTATACTTTTTCAACGTCCGACAGAAGAAAGTTTTAATTACCTGTGGCGTCGTAACTCCTAAACAAATTGACAGATTGTAATGCGTTTTATGATTTGAAATCAATGCTAGGTGGATCTTAGCAAAAATTTTGTGAAAATTTTCCCAGGAGTTCAAAGTCACCAGGTTATTTAATAGCTGTGAAAGAGATGCTTTAGCTACTTTTCAAACAAAAATGACCTTATTTTTAAATCACTTATGTACGCCAATGAGTAGGTCTTAATGAAGCTTATAGGTAGAAGACGTATCTCTAGAACTCCGACTAGTAAACTCATATGAATACCTACTAGCCAAACAAGTATCGGAGATTTCTTAATTTTTTATATTTTTGTTATTAAATGTAGGTTTTCATCCCTTCTTCGCTTTTCATCAGATAGAATAGACCAACTGCCTTCCAACCAGGCAGCATGTAAGAGGCGAGGTTAACTGGCTTAACTGGGTCACTACCAACATGACCACTGATGGTAGAGTGTTGTGCAGCAACTCGCTTGGGTAGGGATCCACCGCCTTACCTATTCCTCCCACCATAATGACATTATCGTGTTCCAGTCCGGAGGGTAGGTTAGCCGGTAGACTTGCACATAAGGTCTATCAGTCCGACCATATGGCAGCGCACCTATAACGTCTATAGTGTCTATAGGCCACGGTTGTCTCTTACTATCATAGAATTTTGCGTCCGTCTCGTCCGAAATAGTACCACTGTCTTTAATGTTCCTGCCACCGTTGCATTCCAGTGCTAACCATTGTCGTGTTCCAGTTTAAAAGAGTAGAGTAGCCGATAAACTTATATGCTTTATAGCCTAAATTCTGTTTCAAGTTAAAAATGCTACCAGCTTTAATAGCGATAGCTTTTTTTATGGGATGAGACTGCGAGAAAGCACATGACTCTCCTGATGGGAAGAAACAACCGTGGCATTGTGGATAGCATATCCATAGATGGTAACATGTATTTATTACCTTCAAGAAGTTTATATTCTTGTTTGGTCTGTATTTTGTATTTATATAAAAAACACAAAAATTAAATAAGTTATTTATAACAGATAACCTTTTCCCCGCACGGCGAAACGTATTTTTTTATTCTTTTCATGTTTAAAATAGAAGGACATGTGATATAAATAAATAGATAGATGAAAGAGACAGTGTGTATATCAGATAATTTGTTATCTGTTAAAATTGTTGCCAGTTATAAAATTGATAAAAGTCTGTTTCTAGGTCTTCTTTCGTTTTAATAAATAATATATCTGCACAAATAACTCAATTGCTTCCGAGTCCTAAATTCAGATGAAACATGTAGTTAACTGTCTTTGTGTTATGCCAATGACACTAATAAAAGTACATAGATACCGTCATAATAGTAATTAATTAAGATCCCCATCGGGAATCGAACCCGAGTCTTTCAGTTAGTCGCGTTTTATAAAACGTCTTTTATTAAATGAGCAGCGCAATTGGGATTTCTTGGATATAAACCATAGCGAATGCAGAGATGACTTTACCTACTATAAAGATTCTACAACATAAAGAAATCGTGCTGGAGCAGGTGTTTGTAGTCGTTTGAGGTCTCAATCCATATATTCCAATGCTTTGTCGTGATCATATCGTATAAGTACACCAATTTAACAACCTATCGATTAACCAGACAATAGTGCATCTAGTTCAGAAGATGTCGTCACTTGCACATACATACAAGTATATAAAACACAAGACATCCACCTTATTTTAATACATTTAAGGTTTAAAATGAAATACATTTTCTGTTTTGTATCTTGGTAAATAATTGATGGTGTTGATTAGCTATTTGTATAAATACGAGGATGATCTTTGGATGATACCATTCAGCGGTCACCACTTGGATCGTATCACCATTTTGAGGGTAGGTCTAAGTTTAATATTATGGCTATTTCGATAGCTGCCAAATTTAATAAGACTTAACGAATGTACAGTAAAAAGGTCGCCGTTATATTCGAAAAAATAGGTAAATTTATTACTAACAAAGTCTTACAAAAGAGTCAAAACTAAAATATTAATCTGTATGTTGGGCATGTATAGCATCGAAGATAATAAAAAAAGATAGTTATTTTTTAAATTTTAAACAAAACCCTTAATCATGGTCTAAATGACAGACTTATCTCTCTTCTCTATCACGGGTTTTCTTAATTTTTTTCTTTAATGTTTAAATTCGATGAAAGTAATAAAAATACGCTTTAAACATCCAAAATGCGTGCTTACTCGAAAAACTCATTGATAAACATAAGAATCTGACGATTCTATTTCCTGATAGATCAATAATAAAGTATTTTACAGGTCCGCAATTTACCGCAAGTGCAGTTTTCAAATAATCCGAACTAGTCATTGCAGAATCCTGCCAATCGTTCAGATTACTGCAGCTATAACGTATAACCGAAATAAGAATTGTTGCCATCAATTAGTTCGGTTTATAAAAGGCTTAAAATTCCTTACGAGGCTTAAACTTTCGATAGGCAAAAAACCTAATGTCTCTGGTCGTTAAATATTATTTATCAATTCCGTGGTTATTTCAATGTATATAGTCATTAAACAGTTATTCTTTTTTTCTTTTTACAGATAATGAAAATAAATCTTCTCAACATGAAGGTATATAAAAAATGACGTAGACTTTACGATTTGTCACATTTATTCTGGTATCTATTTAAATATTTATATGTATTATTATTATTGATTAACACCCGTAACCCAAACAAAATAATTTGCTTACTTTTGGGTTAGATCAATTTGTGTAATGTGCCTATATAGATATTTATTCATTTATTTTTTCTTTATCGCCTCTTATAATAATTTATTTATCGCCTCTGTGGTGTAACGGTACAGGTGTCGCCTGTTGAGACCGTTAGCCACGTGGGGTCCCGGGTTCAATTC
>DVZL01001803.1:0-16702 GCA_018236625.1 Lasaia peninsularis
CTTCCTCAAGGTCTACTCTATCTCTGTACAAAATTTCATCAAAATCGATTCTGTGGTTTAGGCGTGAAAGCGTAACAAACAGACAGACAGACAGAGTTACTTTCGCATTTATAATATTAGTAAGGATTATATAACTTATATTAGGTACAATGGACTATTTAGACTAGCTGGTAATCGTTTGCTCCAAAGTAGGTTGTAGGCTACTTTACCATGGTTACTTAAGGGAAGTTCATAAGAATAGGGACAAATTTAAAATAAACTAAACTTGGCTATAATTCATAAACGTGATTGCCATGTTTTCCAAGGTCTAAGAAATTACTCTTAAGGTTCTGGAATTGCACACAACCACTCTAAATGGTCGAACTTAATATTACAACTAGAATCCTAGAACGTAGGTATGGGAAACTTTAAACATATCATCATCTCAGCCATAGGACGTCCACTGCTGAACGTAGGCCTCCCCCAACGACTTTCGATTCGACCTATCAAAGGCGGCCTGCATCTAGTGGGTTCCTGCGATCTTAAAGATATAGCTCATATTAAACTGGCTTTCGGATATTATCAGGGAAGCTCTTTCGAAGCGCCCTAATATAGTAAAATAGAAAATTCCTCAGATCACATATTGTAATGGACACACACGTGGTCTCAGGCTTTTCTTATTATATTTGCCCCGAAAAGGGCATAGCTTGAAGTAATCGAAAAATCACAACATAGCTTGAAGCTACTGGTAAGTTCCCACTATCCGCCTGACGTGTAAAAAACGGTTTTACCAACAGACCATTATGAACAGGGGTGGCTCTAGCTCGTGTAGCGCCCGTCATGTAGTTCATATATATATACGCATAGCTTTTACAGTATTAATTACGGCCTTTCTTCTTATGAAATCTTGTGTTTTAAGTTTTATGGACAGAGAAATAGAAGCGAAATGTATCGAATTTCTGTTTCGCTGCCCATAGAATTTACAACACGAGGCGTAACACTGTCGCGGTTTTGCCGCTAGAGTGCCTAACCTAAGCTACATTTTAACCTCTTCTAAAGAGGTTAAAAATAAAACGCGAGGTAAATTGATGTGATTGATTGACATGTGATACCTAAGTGTCTCAAACGCGCTGACTGGCCGCTTCTGTCATATCATTGCAATTGTACCATGGTGCAAGACGATACCTACTCTGATCAGAAGCTATCTCAGGGAGCGCCGCCGTGTCGTCCAGGCTTAGTTTCATCATTGCTTGCAACTTTTTGAATGTTTATGTCAAGTAAAATACACACATATTTTCGTGCCCGGTGTCTTCCCTACTGAAAGTTCCAGATATATACATAACATAAAAACGATGATCGAGTGGAAGTTATTGTAAACTATTGTGTATTTGAAACAGGGATTCCAAATACTTAATTACAAATCTCACAAATCGTATTAAGTATATTATGATCTGAGAAAGAGCGGGATTGAGAGATAGTATTGGTGTAAAAATGAGAACCGACATGCTCCGATGGGTCGGTCATGTGGAAAGAATGAAAGGTGGAAGCTTGATGAAACAGTTATACAATGCGAATGTCGATGGCTGTAAGGAAGACCTAGGTAGATATTCTACGATCAAAAAGCTCGCGTATTATCCGAGGGTGGTGTCAAGAGTCTTCGAAACCGGCGTGTATAAAGAGAATAATGAATGTGTACTCAAGGATCTGGCGTGAAGTTATGTATGTATTTATAACTAGCGACCCGCCCCGGCTTCGCACGGGTGGACATTCATTTTTAAGCTCTCATTTAGGCAGCGTTCGCGAGAATCGTTAACTTACGGCAGTTTTTTCGTCGACTTACTTCACAATTTTCACTACCACGAAAAATCATATCTATTTTCCGGGATAAAATATAGCCTATACGGTTTCGGGAGAATTCCTCTAAGTAATGGTAAAAGAAATTTTGAAATCGGTCCAGTAGTTTTTGAGTCTATTCAATACAAACATACAAAAATACAAAGGTTTCCTCTTTATAATATTAGTATAGATAAGGTATTCGAAAATTAGTGCACAAAATTTTCACCGAAAAAAAAAAGAATTGATGTCTGAAGCCATAAAAATTGTTAAAAAAAATCTATATAAAAAGTATCGTCGAGCTTATATCCCGAAAGGGTAGGAAGAGGTACATATGCACGACAATATTAGGTCTCATGACGTGACAGGTGGCAAGTCACAATGTTTTCCTTCACCGTAAGAGTTCTCAGAAAATTTACTTAAGTTAGAAAAACTCATTGGTACATGGCGGGGTTTGAACTTGAAGTACCCAAATGAAAGTTTGAACCGCGCATACCACTGGTCCAACGAGACTCTAGCAATATTTATTATCACTTATAATTGTTAAGAAATAAGGATGTTTTCTCCATTTTATATTTGGTAAAGGACTCACTGTTCAGCTGCGTAGTGCGGTTCGGTGGCGACTCCTGCTTGTGGACGGTCGGAGGTCCCCAGGGCCAGTGCTTTGGCACGCTGTGCGAACGTTGACACACGCTCATCCTGAGCAGCGAGTCTAGCCTCTAGCTCCTCGTGACGTTTTAGAAGTGCTTCTGCCTCATCTGCTGACGTCTGGAGAGGGCAAAGTACATATTATTAGTTGTATTTATTATTCATTTTTGGTGCTTGGTTTTGAAACCTACACATATTCATATTTTAAATAAAAAATACATGTACTTTTCATTGATTACTTATAATGACGAAACACTTCGAGAAATGGTATTGTAGTTAGGTACTGTGTTTTGCATAGTTCTTAGCGGGGCACTGTCGCGAAATCAGACACTAAGAACTGACAGGGGTGAGCGACTTTTGCATTGGGTTCCGCAACAATTAAGATAAAGCAGTCGGCTATTTCAAAAAAATAAAATTTCATTTCTTACAGCATCATCAGGGCTGAAGTTTAAGCTATTCTATATTATTCATCCACTTAAATTTATTCATACACTTGGTGAAACTTCCACATATTCATATTTAAAATGAGAAACACATGTACTTTTTCACATATAATAACATATGTGAAAAAGTACATGTGTTTCTCATTTTAAATATAAAGTTTAAGCATTTAAATATTATGAATAGGAGATAAATCATTTTTTTATGAAAAAAATCAAACATCGCCATTCAAAAGCCATTGACGAATAAGTAATTCAAACTGTCCTTCACAGCAAAATACTGTAACAGAAGTAGGTGAAACGATACTATCGTTTATATAACGTTTTATGAGTATTCATCCTGGCGAGTCATTAGGACCCTTTGTTCACTTGCTGTGATAAAATAATTCAGCAATCTGAATCAATATAGTACGAATTCATTACACAAATAAAAAAAAACTTCAAAAAAATGGCGTACTTGTTACGATTTTTAGATTTTAAACTTACTCCGCAGTCTGCGTACTCAAGTACGGCCTCCTGTGCGGAAGTGGAGGCGTCGATTTGATCCGCCTCGCGGTTGAAGCTCTGCAACTGCAGGCATTGGCGCAGGTATAACTCCTTGGCGAGCCATTCTAGAGGGGAAACATGAATATATATACTTTTGATGGGACATATGATAACCTCGTTCAAGAGCTTGACTTCACAAAATTCCGCGAGTGTCTTTTTTCTGTACGTTTATAAAATATATAAGAGTATTTACGTATTTTTTATGTATTAACTGAGGTCTGGAACTCTCTGCCAATGCAGATGTTTCATAAATAAAATAATTTGGGAGTTACTAAAGAAAAATAAAACTAATACATAAAATAAATAGTAAATAATAAAACCGAACCGAATAAAAAATAAAACCGTCTAAGGTTCCGTAACATTATCTATAAAAACAAAAAAAGGACAGCCACGCACCTTCAACATCTATGGTGTCTAGAGGCCTTTATTTTCTCTTACCATCAGGAGACCTGTGGTCTTATCCCATAAAAAATATTACATCCACCAACATTCACTTACCTCGTTTAATGGCTGCCTGTTCTAACTCAAGATGTTTGATCTTATCCGCGACGTCCGTCAGACCCGGATTATTTGCAAGCAGTTGACGACCCAGTCCGATCACCTCTTTGAATCTATCAATACATTAATTCGTTAATAACATCACATGGGTATGTATGTGTGTTTGAAAATTTTTAATTAAAGTTTTAATTCAGTGGTTGCACAAATGGCTGAGCACTGTCAGCGTTAGATGTAGGTCGCGAGTTTTAATTTAAGTGATATTTAGGAGAAAAAATAAAGAAGATACACTCACTCATCATCATGAGTCTTGATGTCGTCTTCTATCTCCTGGTGTTGTTTCAGCAGCGCCTCAGCAGTCGCGACGTCTTTCGCCGTCACTTCTTGCGACAGTTGTTCTCGAACTTTCTGTTGGTCAAAACATTCAGTTTTAGAAGCGCCTAGCAGTCATATTTCCTGACAGTGATACACACAGATATCAAAGATCTGCGGTAAAGTGCAAGTAAGTTCATTGGTTCAACTAAACTCTTATCACGAAGCCAGTGCTGGATAACATCACTGTGCATATTTTGGTCCTTCGGCTCGAAGGACCAAAATATGCATTTAAATTTAAATCTACTTACTTACTAAAATATTTCATTTAATCATTCAATTTTACGTTTCATGTGTTGCTTGGATATTTCAGTTCACGCACAAAAGAATAAGCAGTCGGTTGTTCCAACCCCTAGGACTGGACCAACAAACTAAACCTCTAACTTAAACCTACTTAAAACTATTTTACTTGCAAATCAGTGTCTTCACTTGGGTTGTTTTTACACACGAATAAAAATTAAACTCAAGCCTTTCCACTGACCTGAACCCAGTCCTGTAGTTGCGCACTGCTATTTCCAAAGATCTGGTGTCCCACGGCACTCTCTAGACGGTTTCTCCTTTCAGCTGCTTGGGCCTGACATCTGACCCATACTTCTTGGATTTCCTTTTGTCTTCCTTCAACATTCGCTCTCTCACTCGGGTATTGAGATTTTACGCTACGTAAAAACAAACATAACTATATATTAGACGATCAGTTTTACCGCCTCGTTGGTCAAGCGGTTTCTCTACTTGCCTAACGCCAATGACTTAACTGGGAGTCTCGGATACGATACAGGAGTTTTTGAGATGGACATAGATGTTTATATTTATGCCTGGATATTTATTAAATATATTCCAGTATCCATATAAATATTTCTTTATATTTTTTTTGATGACTAACACCCATAACACAAGCGCGTAAGTACTTACTTGGGGTTAGATCGATTTGTCTAAATTATCATGTCCACCATTAGCGCTGCTTTCACATTCTATGAGTCGACAACTATGTTTATAGGTGAAACTATCTCAATTTTAAGCAGCGTCTACATGGCACAAGATCAGCAGCAGAGGTACTCACGAGTCTGCCAGCAGGCTGACGGTGTGCACCTTCTCCCGCAGCGGCTCTAGTTCCCGCTCGAGCTGGGCGTGTCTCCGCTGCAGCGCGCGCACGGTCCGCAGGTCGGCCCCGCCCACCCCCACAGCCGCCAATTGCTGCTCTTTCTCCGACATCCAGTCCAAAGCTTCGTCACACGTCCGACTGAAAAGCTCAACGCTGCAAAAGAATAATCAATATTAGCTTAACGTATTACAAAATGCAAGTAATGAGTATTGTATTCCCTTGCTCGGCCCTTGGTGATGGCGATGTATATCTATGTATGTATGTATATCTATACATTGAGATTATCCCACTCAATTAAAATATGATGTTTCTTCGAACTGAACTGAGCGAGTAGAAAACTCGCCTATAAAGTTCGGTGAAATTGTGTTGGTGAAACCACGCGGTTGGTAACAAAGCAGTCATTAAAATTATATGTATTAAATAAGAGAATATTGTAATCGTTCTGATTTTTTTTCAAAAAACTACCCACGGACTTTTTCAATTTTGTGTGTGTGCGTTGTATGTCTAATTGGATAAATCGTCTACCCTGATACTATTTTGCAAATTTCTTACCTAGAAGCACCTTCCAAGCTCTTCTCCTTCTGCTGTTTCAGTCGCAAAAGTCTGTCCCACTGTTGCCGGAGTTGCTGTCGCCGAGCAGCTGCCTTGTTGGCCTGACTGTGTTTAGCTGATACCAGCTCTTCAGCTGCTGCGTCAATATGTTCTAAACGTTTCGAGGCTGCTGACAGGTCTGTGACGAATTTCTGAAAAAATACACACGATATGAAGACTGAACTTCGAAACAAATTTACTTATATCTTTTTTTTAAACTTTTAAACTTATTAAAAAATATATTTTAAGTTTGAGTTCCACTTCAGAGCGCGAACATTGAGACAAACGACACAGTAAGGTTAAAAAAACCGGCACAGTGCGAGTCGCACTAGCAGCCGAAGAGTTCCGTACCATGTTTTGTAAAAACAGCAAAAAATATTGTATAATGTATAAATGCCTTCTTTAAATATAAAATTTATTCTGTTTTTAGTAACAGAAATACGTCATCAATACATTATCTGTGAAAATTTCAACTATCTGGCTATCATGGTTTTTGAGATAAAGCCTGGTGACCGACAGAAAAACAGACAAACCTTTTACAGAAATACATCAATTCTAATACAACAATGTTGTTCCAAGCTTATCATTCCCGTAATAAGTCGGGAAGATACGCTAAGAAACTTCTAGCTTTTATAAAATATGTAAAGTCTGGCCATGGGTGACATTGACGGATCTCATCCTACAACTATACTGGAACAATACTAGTATGGAACCAACACCAAAAATGAGTAGGAAGTTTTTAGATTAGTACCTCATATTTCCTCTTGGCCTTGTCTACACTGTCGTCTGCCTCCTCATCTCTTAGCATCTTCTCTTTCTCCCTCATCCACTTGTCAAAGTCATCGCACTCCGCAAAGAAGCTAAAGAGCTTGATAGCATCTTCCAGTTGCGCACGACGAGCTTCAGACAACTTGAGTAGTTCCTCTGTAAAAAAGATATATTTCTACTATTGGAAGATAAACTTTCTTAATGGTAAAAAATACTGCATTATTTTACTAGTCGTGTTTACTACCTACTCTGAATTCTTGCACTTGAATAGATTAACATGCGATAGGGTCGTCACATTCTAACGCCATAAAAAGTTTTGTGTGCCAGTATTAATTTTTTAGACACAGAACCTTTTTTTATGCTAAACATTGCAGGTTTTCTTTTAGACTCAATTACATTTTTCGTTTCTTTATAATCTAATCTTATTGTTTACTAGCGACCCGCCTCGGCTTCGTACGGGTATACTATAAATGATATATACATAAAATATTTCTTCTTGAATCACTATCTATTTAAGAAAATGGCATGAAAATCCGTTGCATAGTTTTAAAGATTTAAGCATACAAAGGGTTAAGGTAATTATTGAAGCAATACCAATAAAATTATTATTGAATAATTACCATATTGAGAATCAATAGCGTGCATCTTGTCCTGCACCGTGGGCACGGGTGGCGCGGCGGCGGCGCGGCGGCGCGCGGGCGCCCCGCGTCGTACCTGCACAACCTGCTTCACCAGCACCGTCTTCTTTACACGTTGCACTGTGCGCACCTTCTCCGGCCGTCGAACTTGAACCTAATAAACATTGACATACATGTTCAAGCTCTATTTTGTATAATATAAAAGTAGCTATTACTTGGACAAGCTTGCGTTAAATGTCCTACCTTTTCAATTTGACCAAATTAAAGATATCTAAGAAAATTGTTCAAACGTAGTTTCAGAATGTCGTAGAAATTGAAATGATAGGTATCTGGTGCCTGATATTGTACCCAGATGAACTATGTACTGATAATTCGACAGCAGACGCTAGCCGAATGAGTTTTTAACTATAACCGATTTATTATATGTTACAATATAAAATGCTAAGTTAATATGCCATACGAGGTTGGTGAAATTGTTTCGTACCCGGAATTTATCATCATAACAAAAGTCGTCTAAAAGGGAAAAAAGCAGCAGACGGATCTCCTGGTGGTACTAACTTCATAAAGAAATATCCGATAACCGATGACAAATGATGTTTTCGGTTAGTTACTTACCGGTACGACTCTAGGCTCGATCTCCCTTACGTAGTTGGCCGGCACGAACCCGTCCGTACGGTCCGCCTTCCGTACCGACCACCAATCTGGATTTGTCTTGTTGATGAGGAACATCACCTCGCCCTTCGCCATTGAGATACCTTGGCCAGTGAATGCGTATAGGGCTTTCACCTGTTAAAAAAATACAATTTAATATGAGATTCATTTAATATGACGAAAAAGTAGTATATTATGACGTTATAAATTTCATTTAGGTATCATATTTTACACTTAAAATAAGCCATCAAAAACATTTTAACATTGAACACAAACTTATTATATAAAAAACCACGAGATAAGTATAACCTAAAAAAATATTGTTATCGCATTTAATATATTCGAAAACGGGGAAAAAATTCTAACGTGCAGCGCCACCTGGTGGCGAGTGACATCGATGAACATATTATCATACAAACCTTCTCCGTGGAAAATTGCATATTATAATATGTATATACCAATTCCATAATAACCGGTCCAGTAGTTTTTGAGTTCATCAATGACATTCAGACAAACCTTTATTTACGTATGATTTTTAATTTTTACATAAATTTATAATATTTTAACGAAAAATCTTTTAAAACTCGACAAGTCACGGTCAGCCCATTTTTTTAATTGATTAAGCCGAAATCCAAAGGGATTTGTGCTACGTATGTTTTTTTAATTTTTTTATGGGATAAGATAGAAGTAAGAGACGAGCGTAGCCTATAGACACCATAGATGTTGTAGGTGCGTAGGTGGTTGGGCTGTTAGACTTTATATGCAAGTCTACCGGCTACCCTATCCTCCGGACCGGAACACGACAATGCCGAAAATGTCAACTACTCTACTTTCAGCAAAATTTATCTCCGTCATCTAAATTCTACTTTTCCGTCTCCACTCACCTGCGGCACCTGTCTTTCCTCGGTAACAGTCCTGTGCTCGAGCCTCTCCACGGGCTCCTCCTCCCATACATCCGTCGGCACAAGGCGAGATTCACTCACCCAGTCGTCATCGGGAGGGGCTTCCACCTACACATAATAATTATTGTTACATTTAAATAAAATAAATATGTTTTAATAAATAAAGAGGTTTTTTATCAAATTTAACAAAGCATTACAAGAAAATTGTTGAATAAACTTCAATCGTAATCGGGAATATGTATTTGATTTAGATATGGCCCAAAAAAATAACGTGTAGTCTTTATTGCTGAATAAATATACCTACATAAAGCTTTAACGAATTGCAGAGGCGACTGAGGCTTCGTTAATTTTTTGAGATATAAAATTAAAATTTAAAATGTCAAACAAGTTGAAGTCAGTTTTACTGCGTTTATAAATGTTTTGATGATATTGTATAAGTGTACCTCTGTGGGCAGTTTGAGCGAGTTGATCCCGCTGGCCTGCAGACGCGCGGCGCCGGCGCGCAGCGTGTCGAGCTCGGCGCGGTAGGCCCGCAGCTGGTCGTGTATGTTCCGCTGGCGCGCGAGCAGCGCGGCGGCGCCCGGCCCGTCCGCGCCGAGGTCGTCGCTGGCCACGAGCGCGCGGTGCTCGCGCATCCACGACTCCGCTTCGTTGGCGTCGCCGTAGAACTGGAACACAACTAATATTTTTACACTCTCTTCTTTCACACCTCGTGACAATAAATCTCATGAGCGAGTATAAAAAGTAATCATACATTATGCGGAACGTACAGCTGAAGTTTCATGAGCATATACTAGAAAAATAGTAATAATAATAATATCGACAATGTACACAAATTGATCTAACTCCAAAATAAGCAAATTATATGCTTGTGATGTGGGTTTTAGACAACGGCACCAATAATATAATAATTAGTATATAATATAACGTAAGAATAAAAAATATGTATAGATGTATGTACCAGAATAAATTTAATAAACACCCAAACCCGGAAATATAGGTAGATAGCTTTAGGCTATCCGCTCGGCTAACGGCATCACCTTTTTTTATATATATAGTATAAGACAGCGAACAGGCTGATCTCTCCTGATGACAAGACACCATAGATGTTATAGGTGCGCCGCTGCCCTGTGGTCGGGCTGTTAGACCTTGTGTGCAAGTCTACCGGCTACCTTATCCTCCGGACCGGAACACGACAATGTCATTGTGGCGACAGGAATAGGTAAGGCGGTGGATCGGGCGAGTTGCTGCACAGCACTCTACCACCTAGTTAATGTCACGGTGTTGGTGACAATAGACCCTGTGCTCGCCTCTTACGAGCTGACTGGATGGAAGGCAGTTGGCCTATTCAACAACGGAACCCGGACCAACACGGGGAAAAACCTTCCAGTACGTCGTACGTACTTCCTGGACGAGATGCAAGAGCTTACTAAAAAAAGACCAGTCCCCACCTGATGGGCCTCCGCAGCATCAGCTAGCTCCTTGTCCCTGGCCTCGGCAAGTTGCCGAAGCTCAGCCCAATGTTGGCTAAGAGAAGCCAAGCGCCGCTCGATTTCCGCACTCTTCGGGTGTTTCGCGTCAATCAGACTGAAAATAAAGTTACATATGATGAAAATCATTTGTATACATTCATTATACATTTTTCATTCGTACTCGTTACGCTACTTAAAGCGTCTTCAGGGCGATATACTTTTAGATAAATAAAAAATATATATATTTATTTTTAACGAAACCCACTATAATGATTAATAAATTAGTTTCATTTCTATGTTCGAAAGAACTATCGAATTTCGTTGTTAGGTTGCGGTAACTGTCATTGCTAGAATGGCTATTATACAAAGAATTTAATATCATGAATACAATTGATACAATGACGGAAATATAAAAAAAGTAATATATGAGAACTACAAGAGATCAAAGAAACGTTCCCAATAATTTCGCAGCTAAATTTGACGCCACGAATACTCGTATTTTAAATTAGAAACACTTTTTCACATATAACTAATAATGGATAATTATGCTTTTCATCAGGGCTAAAACTTAAGTTATCAGGGCTAAAACTTAAGTTAGTAGTGTATTTTTTTCATTTCGCCAATGGAGTTCTGTCATACCTTTGTCCCTTAGCGCTGGGTCTCTGGGCCACGAGGTCCCGAGCGCGGAGCTCATGCATGAGCGCGGTGTGTTTCTGCCGCAGCGCCAGCACTCCGCGGAGATCCTTGGCAGCCACTTCCGCGCGACAGATGCGCTGCTTCTCGCTGACCCATCCTGTATTAAATGACGTCGTATAAACATCGTAACAGCTCTCTAGACATATAATTAAGTAAAAGATTGACGTAAGAAGGCGTTAGATTTGTAGTTAGAAAAACCTTATTATAGCATAAATGATTATTTTGAAGATAAGTAATAAATACATCTAAATAATGTAAACTAATTAGGTACACAGGGTTAAAGTAAGTCAGGTGTAAATTAATGTTTATATTTATAAACAAGATAATATAATATACTAACTTGTTATTTATAAACATTGATTTATAATATGTACTGTATTCAATATATACTGTAAAAATCAATATAAATTATGTTTTAAAATGTTTGCAGACTACATTGTGGTAGAATATGTTGGTATAATAATTAAAAACTGTTTTTAACACACATATTTGGCAAATAAATTATTTTAATTTCATTTATTCACAAATATACATACATATCTTCACACCAGATTCCTTGACTGGTAGGCAGAGTGCCAAGTGTATTGATCCTTACATACTTGCCTAACTTCCTCCACATTCATTACTCTCGTCATACAAACATGTTGGTTTCAGGGACTCCTGACATCACCCTCGTATATAATACATGAGCATTTTGGATGTCAAATGTCAATTTTTCGTTTGTATAATAGTTTTACATTTAGGTTCAATATATCTAAGTTTAAATTAAATGTAACAATTTAGACATAATTTAGTAAAAATAAATATGTAAAAATTAAAGTTACCCTCTTCTTCATCGTGATCTTCAAGGAACTGGTATAAATTTCTTGCGTCTTCCAAACGAGCTTTTCGGTCTTTGGCTGCTGCCACCAAACTAAAAAAAATATTATCATCAATAAATATGTGTTTTAAAAGTGTAGACGTTTATTTCAGTTTAGCTCGCTAGGTTTGAAAACGGTGGTAGTTTCCGGTAGATACGGTTAAAGTAAATCGTGTGTAAGTTAATGATTATAACGTGTTTAATAATAATCAGTAATTATTATAATTTGTTTATACATTTGTACACCACAATATAATAAAATATCTTGATATCAATACTTAATGTTAGTCTTTTAGGGTATAAGACAGCGAACAGGCACACAGCTGTCTTGATGTTAAGAGACAACCGAGACCTATAGACACCATAGATGTTGTAGATGTGTCGCTGCCTTGATCGTACAGTTAGACCATATGTGCAAGTCTAATTACGTATGTAGTTTATGTTAATTAAATATTTTTGTAACAACTTTTTAACACACAAATTGAGCAAGGGTTTCCTCACGACGTTTTTCTTTACCGTAAAAGCAAGCACAGAAATTGTACTTAAGTTAGAAAAATCATTGGTGGAAGGCGGGGTTCGAACCTGGACCACCGAAATACATGTCTAAAGTGCGTACCATTAACTATGTGATAATTTTGCGTTTGTACGTGTTTGTACAGTGTATGTGAGTGGTACCTGTCGTAAGCGTGTTGCAGCTGCTGCAGCTGTCGGTCGAGCTGCTGCCGGGGCTGCGCGGGACCCTCGGCGGCGGCGCCTTGGCGCACGAGCCTGCGGATGCTCTCGTCCAGAGCCCCCAGCTGGAGCTCCTGCAGCGCGTGCGCCTGGAGCAACCTCTCCACGTCCACCAGATGCCGTCCCACTTCCTCCGACTGGAACTGGGCCTGCAAGACAACAATAGAATTAATTTTTTTTTCATTGCATTCGCTGTTATAGGGGCAACAGAAATACATCATTTGTGAAAATTTTAACTATCATAGTTCATGAGATACAGCCTGGTGACAGACAAGCAGATAGTGAAGTCATAGTAATAGAGCTCCATTTTTACACTTTGGGTACACAACTCTAAAGATAACTCGGGACTATCTTTTGAAAACTACTATCAAATTGCCAAAATGTAACCGTTTATTTAACTATTTAGAGTGACAATTGGAGAATCAAAAAAATTATATGATTTAGCTTACCTTAATCTCTGCCAAACTGGCAGCCGCGGTGTCCGCCTCCCGCAGTAAGGCGGTGAGATGTGCCAGTCGTGCCAATGCTGTCCTGTGTCTCTCCAACAGCTCCAGCAGTTCTCGCCAACGTGCCAACACAGCTTGCTCCGTCCTGGCAGCTCCCTCGGCCCCGTGCCAGCGCTCCCGCACGAGCTCGGCGGCCATGGCCGACAGATCTTCAAATCTTTCCGTTCTGAAATGAACAATGGAGTTTATTTCCACCGTCCTGCTGCCTCAACTCTTAAAAGTTGAAAGTGTGACGACTGCGACATGACGAAACACACCTGGCGAGGATATCAGCGGAGATGGCCTCGTGTTTCTTGACGGTGGCGTCCACTTGGGCGAGGTTGGACCCGTAGCGAGGGTCCGACAGTACTTGGATCATCTCCTTCAGGTACCCCTTACGGAGGACAGACTGTAACGAGGAACAAATAAATAATTTATTTCAATATATTTACAATAACGTTTTAATAAATAATTTATTGAATACGGTTACTCATTATATCTGGCCTACTACGACACACATAAATCAGAGGCGAAACATTTTACAAAAATTATTTCCTTTTATAATTTATTATTAATGTCTGGCTTGAGATGATCTTAAAAAAGAAAAAAGTACTTTCACGCCTATTATCCTCAAACGTGTTGGCAGAGGTGTGCTAGTATATACTATATCCACGACTCGTTACTTCAGTAGGTATACAAGAACACCCACGATTAGCCAAGGTACTAGGGCCTGTGATGTGATAGGCGTCAAGTCTATCGCCACTCCGGGCACATTGCAATCCCGGGCAATTTAATGTTTAACTCAGAATAATTTGAAAAACATTTAAGAAAAATTGCCCGACCTGGAAATGGAACCCAGGACCTTACGCGGCTAACGGCGACAGCCGTAGCGTTACACCACAAAGGCAATTGACGATCTTTAATTAAATAAGCACGCTAAAATGGCGGTGTTTAAATCATCCGAAAATGATAATTGTTTGGATTTTTTTAGCTTATTTATTACTATTTTTCAAGTGGTATATATTTTTGAAGTATTGTTTACCTACTTGAAGTATTGTTAAAAATAAATAAAAAAAACATGTATATTCCCTATTGACGCGAGCGATGTTTCCGCCATCTGATTAATTACGAATTTAGTATATACGTTAAAATTTTTATTCCTTTCTTATAAATTAGTGTTATGTGATCTGGATAAAAAAATATATACACATAACAAAATAATAAAACTTACTTTAGTGTGGAATTTGTAAGCGAGCTGCTCTAATCTCTGTTGCCTCAGCAGTTCCGTTCGCAGAGCCAGCTCCCGCGCATGTTCCGCCTGAAAACAACAATAAATAAATATCATTACGCCCGTATCACCGAAGGGGTAAACAGAGGTACACACTTATGAACCAACGAAAAGCCGACTATATTAGGTGCCAAGAAGTGGCAGGAGTCAAGTTCGTTCTGGAGAGAAATTCTCGAGCAACGTTGTGTTTTTTAAATAAACTGAAAAACTCATGGAACAAATTGCTCTTCCCGAGAGTTGAACCCGGGTCGTCATTTTCCAGGTCCTTCTCCAGGTTTGTTTTTTTTAAGGAATACGACTCTCCTGCTGGTAAGACAATCGTGGTCTATATACACCATAGTTGTTATAGGTGCATCGATGTCCTGTGGCCGGGGTGTTAGGCCTGGTGTGCAAGTCCACCGGCTGTCCTACCCTCCGGACCGGAACACGACGTTGTCATTATGGCGGTAGGAATAGATAAGGCTAAGGCGGGATTAGGGATCCCTAACCGGGCGAGTTGCTGCACAGCACTCTACCACCAGTGATCTTGTTGGCGATGACCTTGATAACCAATGCTCGCCTCTCGTCTGGTAGAAAGGCAGATGGTCTATTATACACGGAGGACCAGGACCAACGCGGGGAAATTTTTTCTAGACCAGTTTCTGTCTGAATAGTGTAGATGTTAAAGTATAGAACTAAGATCTATTGCACCCACCTGCTCTAGCTTCTGCCACGCCCTTTCCAAGTCTTGAGGAAGCTGGCCGTCCAGCGGTGCCCAGGCCTCCCCGACCAATTCTTTCTGCATAGTGTTGATGTCGAAATACAGGGCTTCGACTTCCGACCGCTCTTTATATCTGAAATACAAATATTATTTATTTTACTGTACACAAATCTTTATAAATACCATGAAGAAAAAAATAACGACAAATGATAATGCAAAAGGCGAGCTTATTTAAATATTTGATGTTATTCTACAAGTAACCACGGACCAATGAAAAATTTCCTTTGATCCATCCAATAAAGGGTTTAAATAAATAAATAAAACTTAGACAAGCCGTCTTTCGTTGGGTTTCTCAAGGAGAGGCTGCATTCAGATTAGAAAATTAGAATTACATAGCGTCACAAATCAAAACTTATGTATTTTAGATAAACTGATAAAATTATAAAATCAAAGGGCTACTTTGCCCTACCCAAGAATCAAACTCGGGACCTCGTGCGTCGGTCCAGGGTTCAAATTATACGTAAAAAAAGACAAGCCCTCTTTCGGCTGATATTCCGAGGGAGCTGCCGCGTTCTGATCCGATGACTAAATATAGAATTGAAATAAAATGTTTTTTAGATAAACTGAAAAAACTCATAGAACTCTAGTGTAACCCTTTGGGGCCATTTTGCCCAACCCGGGAACCAAACTCGGGACCTCATGCGTCATCACAGACGGACAGAGGTAGAATATTGAACAGTTCATGGCGGTTCAGCTCTGAGATCTGAACGGCGACAAACTGCCACCTAACATGCTGGACAAGTACTTTGGTGAGTAAGGGACTTACTTAGGGGGTTTCTCCACAGTGCGGTACTGTTTGAAGGCCAGCAGTAGCCTTTGTATTCCATCGAGGGTGTTTGGTAGCTCGCGGTCGTTCAGCTCCTCGATCTTCATCCGGATCCACTCCAGCAGAGCGCTCATCAGCCTTCCATACTCTGCTTTACGGCCGTCGCAGTCCATCAGTTGACCGATTATCTAACATGAAAACTCATTTATATGCTAATGTTGTTTGTTACAGCTGTTATTCTTTCAATAAATAAATAAAAAAAATACATATGAAATAAAGAGCGTCGGCATCGTAGTTGTACGCGCATCGGACTTCCGTCCCTGTAGTCCAGATTCGATCCCCGTCGTACACCAATGACTTTTTTTAATTTGTATATTTTTGGAGTGCTCTTATGGTGGAGGAAAACAGGAGGAGACAAGACGATATTCATTTTAATCAAATAAACTAAATCAGCTGACTGTAAGAAATGCATGACGCCTATTCACCGAAGTTGTTAATGGTGTGTTCAGCCAACCTGACCACCACTTGTTCGGGAAGTTAGCACCACCACCACTGATAAGCCGCGAGGCTCGGGTTCATTTCCCGACGGAAACATATATATCTATAATATATGCGATTCTGTGTATTTATAAATTTATTCTCGTATTTACTTTAGAGTGTAATCTTTTTGTGTGAATTATAG
>DVZL01001804.1:0-16702 GCA_018236625.1 Lasaia peninsularis
GAATTTAATTAAGTAACCACGTTTCCGAACAAACGATGCTCTTTCAATATAGTCTATGGCTGTGAATGACATTGACACTCGATACGCGCGTTTTTTAAAATATGCAAAACTAAATGTATATTTTTCAATATTTCTGAGAGATTTTCTTAATATTTTTTTCCATAAGAACCTTTTCTTAATAATAACATATACAACAAAAAAGAATTAGTGAAATCGGTCCAGCCATTTACGCGTGATGACGTAACCAAGGAAAACGGGTTTCATTTTAATATATATAATATATTATTTCTAATATATAATATATATTAGAAGATAATAAAAGTATAAATTATACATCTTTTGAACGTCAAGTACGGAGAAATTGGTGGGTTAAATTTATTATCAGCACTTTTATCGAGCAGTTTTTTTTATTTTCTTAATCAAACTTATTGATTGATCTTGTTAATATTATCTACATTTTTCTTATCAAATAGTTATAGAAATTCATGTATTACTAACAAAATATGTAAAGTTTGCTGAAAAATCCAGAGATTCTCACTTTAACCTATTCTTAATACTTGTATTGCAATGTTTGTTAAAGTGAAATTGAAGTCGGTGTATATGATCTTAGTTGCTTGAATAATTAATTATCAGCGCTTTTCTTCTATTTTTCTTCAACTTTATTGATACATCTCGTCAATTATCTACATTTTTAACATCAAACACGATTCACGTTTTACAAATAAACGTTGCTAAAAAAGTCTCTAGCGATTCTTGGATCTGCGTTGAAATTCACATGCACATTTATCTGGTCCTATTAATTATCCACCACTCGCAGTAGAGGGTTCAATTATTTTTTTCCCCATTTTTAAACAATCCTCACGTGGAAACGCTGAGATTTTAGCACTTCACGTTTACCAAGCGCGAATATAATACATGAACACTTTTTATTTACGTCAGATTGAAATTTTTAATTAAATGAAGGATTCTGCTGGTGACGGCGGAGGCTTTTATCTGTGCTGCGATGTGGCTCGACACTATCGTCTCTCACTTCATTGTTGTCACTACGCTTTAATATTTCCTGTGGGGCCGTGTTGATATTTCCTCAGCTTGTTGACCGATTATTCCTGTTAATTAACTTACTTCAAAGAGTTTTTTAAGTTAGAGCATAATTTGTATCGTCAATGAGCTTTAGTAGTTCTGTCGATATTTCCTACGTTTTGTTGTTGTTTCTTTTGCATTTTAATTCGTAGTTAAAAATTTATCTGATTTTAATTAGCATTCATTATTAGTAGTGCATTTCAGTTTTATTGTGTCCGGCTGTTATTTTGTTGAATTTTGTCATTTATTACTGTCGTTTGTTATTTATTATTAAATAATATATTTATAGCTCCTTTTTATAATTTTGCTTCCCGATCAATCATTTGTTTAATACAATCAGCTGATCCTTCAAAAACATTTTAATTTAGAAGAGATTTAAACTTCCTATGTAAATACCCCACTTTTGTGTTTGTGTGTTAATTGTTTATTACTATTGATAAATTATTATTAAATTTAACAATAAAATCTATTTTAATTTTCATTTTAAATGATTGAAGAAATTTGATGATGACTTGTATAAAAGAGTTGTAGGACTTCGCGACCATCTGAATTTCTTTTAATTTGAGTAATTACTTTGTTTATCAACCAAACATTTCTATCAACTAACATTATCAAAGAGACATCACAAAAAAGGCATAAGTAATTTTATTTAAAAGTTTCGATTTTACCATATACGAAAAGTAAATTTAAAGTTACATAATATGCTGATTTTTTTTTATATTTTTCTTGTTAATAATGATAAATCTATGCGAGAATTACTGCTTTATTTATTTTGACTTCATGGCCTATTTTCTTAGCGACAAACAGAGTATACAATTTTACGCTACAAAAAAAATTAATTGCTGATGCAATAAGAAATAGCTTAGGCTGCTTTTATGTTAGAATTTTATTTAAGAATTATATAAAATAAAAACACATATCATAAAATGTTGCTTGGGGTTATTTTTAATAAACTTTAGAATGAATTATTAAACTTTTCAATCACTTAACCGTAATGGATTTATAAATATTTAAAGTTGCCCGTATATTCATATTAAGGTTCCGTACATGTACAAATGGGACCATATTACTAAACTTCGATGTCCGTCTGTCTGTCTATCTGTGTGGCTGTATCTTATGAACAGTGACGATCATAACGTTGAAATTTTCACAGATGATAAATTTATGTTGTCTCCATAACAATAAATATAAAATATGAAAACAGAATAAAATACATAGGGTATATAAAAGGTTTTTGCTGTTTTTTAAAAACAATGACAAACCATTCGTGCCCGAGTCCAACTCACACTTGACCGTTTTTTATATTTGTTAATTCTATATTTTTTTCATACTTTCATTATTTTCTTAACAGATCTCACCCCCTGATGGACAGTGCGGTTTCACATGAACATGAAAAGCCGATATACTACAAGCGAGATTTGTTCTTCACGCGTCTGGTGGTAGACCGAGTGAAGTTGGACATGATGGGCCATCAATTGGACTACACCGTGTATTACGCAGGCACCAGTAAGTACCAGAATCTCACTTCAAAGTACATTTGTTTTTGTTCGGGTATTCGTCAACGATATTAAAACATCGAAAATTAAAAACATCCAATAATGTGTTTTCAAAATGTATACTGAATTAAATAAAAACGTTATATTGTTAAATTTAAGAGTAAAAACGAGCTGCCAGAGGACGATAATTTTATAATAGTACATTTATAAAATCAACTGTTTTTAAAGCAAGTTTATTTCAAAGAAAGAAATCTAGAGCTTGGCTTTTTGTATAATTTTGCTTACCATTGTTTTGTGACAAAAAAATCAGGTGTATAATATTTTTTGTGAGATTGTAAGTCAAAAAAAGAAAAAAATTCGTCAGACATAATCAATATATACTAAACTATAAAAATGAGAAATTCGGTCATGAGGGAAGAATGAAAGATGAAAGAAACAAAGATGAAAGTTTGACAAAACTGACATAGGTAAATGTCTTTATGCAATCCCAATTATTATAAATCCCAAAAAAACCCAAATCTCGCGAACAATCTCGATAGGATTCACCGTTTTACAAAATCGTGCAAATTAAAAATGTCCGCATGGGGAAATTAAAAAGTAGCTCCAGTGAAAGTGGCACAAAGGCCATAATTCGTCTCGTCTGTGACAGCTGGACATTTGAATTTTAGCCGGGATGCCTTTGGTACCACCCCGGTATGCTGGTGCAAAACAGGGGAGCCAACTGCAAAACACGAAAAACCGATTATACCTTCATTGTATATACTCAAATAGCGCGCGAAACGTGTACTCTTTAACGCTTTTTGTAAACTCCCAATTTATTAACTCTTAAAAGCTTGCACCAAAGCTTTTAAACCATCTGCCTGGACATTCCATTAAACGACGATTTTCCCAGCGGATAATTCAAACGCAGTGAATCTGACTTCGCCTGCATTAACGTTATTTTTTTGTTCTATCTTTCTTGTGGTTGTTATTTTTGTATAATAGTAACTTCCAAGAATATGTTTCATAAGATACTAGCTTTCCGCTCGCGGCTTCGCCCGCGTAAATAATCAATGGGCATGATTTTTACCGACTTGTAATACTTATTGCGTAAATACATACCTTTTTTTATGTAACCAGTTATATAGTATCTTATGTTTTTATGTTTTAGTCTCATGCATAAACTATATTACTGTACAGTTTCATAAAAATCGGTTCAGTGGTTCAAGCGTGAAAGCCTGACAAACAGACATAAAAAGTTACTTTCGCATTTATAATATTATTAGTGTTAAGGCGATATGTTTTGGTTTTGTAGAAAGCTTAACATTGAAAATATTGTAGGCAAAAAATAATATTTGTGATTAAAAGGCAAATTTGTCGATATATTCCAGAGGGACAAGTCGCCTATAGAAACTAAAGAGTAAAACTAAGACATTACAGTGACAGGAAAATTCTTAGAATAATAATATTATTTATCCCTATCAGTTCCTAATTGATGTTGAAATGGCTTGTCAAGGCCTACTTACTAACAGCACTTGTGTAGATGTGATATCCTTTATTCAGAAATAAATTTATATCCTTTTTTTTATTTTAACAAATACATAAAGGACCACCTTTTTGAAGAAAAGAATGTTTCACGTAACGAGCCTCCTTTGAAGTTATCACCTCTTGCTGTCGTATAATTTAAAATTTAACCCAGATAACATACATTTTATGACTTTTTTATTTAGCATTCGACTAGTTTATGTTGATAGGTGACATATTATGTTGATAGGAGAAAATGTCTCACATAAATGATCCCACGTATACTTTAGACTTTAGTACCAAGCCGGTCTAGCTTTTCTGGGCTAGAATATGTTATAATAGCTTAAGCCTATAACTTTGCTCGCATAATTTACATAAATAAATAAAATTGGAGTGTTTCTATGTAATATTAAAATTACCGCTTTTTATGCGCATATGTGTGTTTACAAGGTACATATACCTAAACCACATTTTTTAGAATTTTTGTCTGTCTATTTGTAACCGCTAACCTCTGAAACAGCTGGGACTTTTACTGGCAGACAGCTGATGATTAAAAAAGGGCTTAGGCTACTATTATTTTAAAATTTTATTTAAGAGGTTTATAAAATATAATAATTAAATACCCTTTTTCTCATGAAACTGCATTCTTAACGCGAAAAGAAATTATCTTCAGTAGTAAGCTAGTATATCAACGACTCGTAAGTCCAATATATATACTATACCCACGATTAGCCAAGATACAGAGCACATTCCAATCCCGGGAAATGTAATGCTTATTCAAAATAATCTGAAAAACATTTAAGAAAACTTGCCCGACCTGGGAATTGAACCCGGGACCTTACGCTGCTAACGGTCTTAACAGACATCGGCCGTATTACAACACAGAAGCGAACCTAATATAAATGCATAAACATAGGTTATAAACTTCGCAATTCAAGCCATACCGATTGCTACATATGCACGGGCGTGTTAAACCGCATTTTCTCAGTCATTTAAGCAACGTACGCTCGCAGGTTAGACCAGACCGCAGAAACCCCACGTCACATTTCCTACGCCATATAAATTCGAACCGCCATTTTAAACAACGCCAGCGAGTGCTAATTTTCGCCAATGTTGTTGCAATTTTCACCAATTTTCGCGAAAATCGTTGCCGAATGAACCGCCCTACCGTGAGACTAGGGATTAAACTCACGTAGATATCTAACGAAGGGGGAGTTCGTTTACGAAACTTTTACGAAAGGTGGTACGTTTGAGTTGGCGTTTGAAATGCTTGTGTGTAGAATATTAAATTGTTAAACCTTTGACGTTTCCGTACTTTAGCCACGTACCGTAATAATTACTAGAAGTTAATCTGCATAATGTTACTTTGTTTCTATGTTCGATAGTAGAAAGCTTGTCGAGTGTTGCCACATGCTGGGTCGTCGTACGCGGGGGAATATCTAAATACGTGAAATATACATTTTGTTATTTTCGAGTCGAATACGAGTATATTTATATAGAAGAGAGAATATTGTACGTTCATTCAAAGTCACGAATAAAATACTTAAAGTGCATTCTATATTTTTTACATATTCATATTATTTTAAATAGTAAATCGGCGTCTTTCTATACAGACAGGGTTATCGTATTATAATCAAGGCATTTAATAATCAAGGCTAAACAAGAGTTACTAAGATTATTTGTTATTTATGATCACTAATCTGCACCACTGCACTGCACTACTATATACAAAATATGCATTAGAAAAATAAACAAATTGAGTTTTTTCCCCAAGAAAACGGGAGATTTTTAAAATTTATATATTTTAAAATTTTATCATTTTGTTCATACACAATACAATAATTTAAAATTTTCAATTTATATAAAGTAATAGTTTTTAATTTTAAATTAGAAAAACCAGCCGCTGATAATTCAATTGCTTACTATCCTAATGAGTGTCCAAGCAAAAAATATTGTTAGTAGCTTAAGTTTGAGCCCGGTTTCGCTTTTTACAGCATAATCACGCAGTAAAAAGCGAAAACGGTCAGCTATTTCGAAAATAATTTTCAATTATGAGTAATCTGTGAAAAAGTACTGTATTTATCATTTAAAGTACTTAAAATACAATTAGTCAACATAAATAAACTTTACGCCCACTTTTTCAACGGGTGCTTTAAGTAAAAGATAACTATTTTAGCGAAATAATTATTAATTACCAAAATAATTCTTAACTTAAATGATTAAGCTAAATAATTCACAAAAAAAATATTTAGCCAAATAATTCCTGTGAATAAAACTATGTTTATAGGTAGATATAATCAAATACTCTCAATGACCATACAAAAAGTTGCCGAAGGAAAAATGAGAGCAAAGCCTCGAACATTTACAAGTATTTTATAAAAAAACAAACTCTACATAAGTAGTTTTAAGCAAACTCTACTAATGATTTATAATAATGCTAGATTTACTCAAAATTATATAAAACTAAAGCGTCAATCCATCTCCATAAAATGCTTTAAGCGTCCAAGGCAGTTTACACTTTCAATAAAGAGTTCGCCCGGGCCACCGCGTCTGTCGCCGCATTATCCTTCCCCTAGCCCATTTCGGGTCCTTACCCCGTTATAATATGCATTAAACTGCACTAGTGGCAAAGCTTTAAAGTTATACCGCTAGAGGTAGCGGCAGACAATGAGAAATGAACATGTGATATCCCCGCAATGCGGGACACCGTCTAACCTCCATACTATACAGGGTGTTTCTAAACGGTGTGATAATACTTAAACTGGATATACCTAGGGATATTTAGAATCCATCTCAAAAGGTTTCAATATAATATGTATCGCAGATTTCGAGTAATTGCAGTTAGAACTTTAACGCAAACTAAAAGAGTACCAATCCTACAGCTGACAAGTCAGTTGATTGTAGTGTCATTGAACTAAAAGGTGTTGACACTACTATTACAATGACACTACTGATACAATTTCTACCTGCAATTTATTGAGGGTTTAACGCCTTAGGTATGCAGGGAAAATGAGTTCTTAGCAATATAGCGATGCTAGGGTAGTCACAAAAAAAATAAAAATATTTTTTTATTTTTGTATGCTAAAAATTGTGATTAGAATTTTAATATTGTGGTATGTTATCCTAGATACGATGTGTATCGATACCTTTCAATATCATCACATCGTTTTGAAACATTCTGTATATTTTATTACGCCTTAACGATTGCTTACAAAACTTTCGAAAGGGAAAGATGAAAGTTTGACACCTACTGTCATACACACAGGCCTATTTGCTAAACGAAGTAAACTAGGGTATCAAAGACGCTAAGTGTTTAGAAGTTAACAAAGTTAATTAAATTCCTCCACTTGTCGCGAACGCAGCGCCTAGTATCAAGGGTGCTTTTGTAAATACAATATTTATGTTCGTATCGCTCGCGAACAGTCTCCGAATGTTAACAATTTGGAACTTAATTACAAATTTAATACATAAAAGAACCTCCGCACGTCGCTCGCAGGAGTTATGGTTTGAGAACCCCCTAAAACACCAAACGGGGTAATCAAATACTAGGGCGAATAAGCTTTGACACCATGCCGCATACGGCCATTTATTTTAAGCGATTTAAAATTATTGAACTTTTAAGAATAAGTCACGTTTTCAAAATTACTCAGTTTTAATGTTAGTTATTAAGGAATACAAATCCTAACGTTTGTAACTGTTTTGTTAAATTTCCATATGTAAAGGTTAAAAATTTAACTCTATTACTACGACTCAGTCGCTGTCTATCTGTCTGTCTGTTTATCACCAGGGTCACCAGGCTATATCTCATGAAACGTGTTAGCTTTAAAGTTAAAATTTTCACAGATGATGTATTTTTGTCGCCGTTATAACGACACATACTAAAAACAAAATAAATTAAATACTAAAAGGGAAATCCCACACAATAAATAATATGTTTTATTTAATGATTTTTCCCCGTGTTGGTCCGGGTCTTCTATGTAGAATAGACCAACTGCCTTCCTACAAGGCAGCTCGTAAGAGGTTAACTGGGTTATTTTCAACATGACCCACTGGTGGTAGAGTGCTGTGCAGCAACTCGCCCGGGTATGGATCCACCGCCTTACCTATTCCTGCCGCCATAATGACATTGTCGTGTTCCGGTCCGGAGGCGCATCTACAACATCTATGGTGTCTATAGGCCACGGTTGTCTCTTACCTTCAGGAGACGCATGTGCCTGTTCGCTGTCATATACTGTATAAAAAAAATAATGGATCCCTTCATATGCGAGTCTGACTCACTTTTAGATGGCTTTTTTTTTAATTTTAAAGTGCATGACAAAAAAATGACATAAAAATATTATTTATGTGGTTCTATATTATTATGACCCTGAAAATTTTTGAGATTAGAATACAAGCAAGCAATGAATACCCTGGTTATAAAAATACATGTTTCCAATAGCAACTAAAATTGATAGAAGACTTAGTACATAAAAGAACCTCCGCACGTCGTTCGCCGTTATGGTTTGGCAACCCCCTAAAACACCAAACGGGGTAATCAAATAGTAGAGTAGGGCGAGTAAGCTTTGACATCAGGCCGCATACGGCCAGCTATTAAAAACGATTTAAAATTCACAGTCAGCTTAACGTTCGAGTCGTCACCGGACATATAGCCTTTTGAGAGACTAATTACATAAACTGTACAAAGTTGGAAAGCTGTTATCGTCATTACTTTCGAAATATGTTTAGCAAGACTGTCTGATTATTAATTATGTATCTGCATAATCCTGATGCAGTTATTTTTGTTAATACCTTAACTGTCTAATGGATTTTATTAGGGAAGCTCTGTTAGGATAAATAGAATCATTATAAAATAAGAACATCCAGATCAAATGCAATAATTATGCTTTTTTATTGCTAGAAGAATGTATTCTATGTTCCCGACAGGCCACGGCAAAAATCGTGGACGAAGTCACGGATGCAGCGTCCGAAATCAACAATATCGTATATCTATACTAATATTATAAAGAGGAAATATTTGTTTCTTTGTTTGTTTATATTGAATAGTCTCCGAAACTACTGGACCAATTTGAAAAAATATTTTTCCATTAGAAGCCGACATTATCCCTGATGAACATAGGCTACTTTTTACCGCTGGAAAATGCTTCTTTCTTACGGGAAAACGGGTAATAGGACAAGGGTTAGTAAGAATTATCTTTCCGTACTTATCTATTTCATATAATTTCGAAATGGTTGAAACTTTATATGGATGTTTCGATGGTTTCCTGTATGATTTAAAAATGTGTGGACCCGGTAGGTGGCACTGCTATCATTATGTCAACTACAAACTAACCGTGCGAAGCCGGGCCGGGCTAGTAAATAAATAAATTTATTATTAATAACTTTATCAGAACTGTATCGGTTGTGAGAAAATATTCCTCCAAAGGTATTTGAAATTCATACAATTCATGCCCTAGGGTAAAAATGAGCAATATATTTTCTAGTTCCTTTAGATACGGTGTTATTTATTGTCTGAGAGCGCGTTCAGGTGTTGACTTAGATTTTAATATGCCTGTTATGGCCGAGTGGCGGTCGTAACTTATGATATTGAGGAAACTCCTCGAGTACCATCGTTATAGAGATCGCTACATTGGAAATTATGAAATAATATAAGAATAAAGATTTTGTTACAGATCTTTAGTATTAGAGTTCCTAAAGGGTAAAAACGAAACGAAGACTTCGCGGTCAGTCTATCTGTCTGTATTTATCATAAACAGTAATTGCTAGAAAGTTGAAATTTTCACAGGTTTACTAAGAATACAACAAAACTAATATATCAAAGGTGCTCCCATACAACAAATGTGTTTTTTTGCCGTTTTTATAGATCGCGAGTCCTACTCGTACTTGGCCGGTTTTCTATTTATTTAATCTTTTTGTACATCACAAGGCAAGCTCAGCTATAGCAGCCAACCTTTGGGCCAACAGAAGAATAAAACAATAACGGCAGATGCATAAATAAGAAAAATAAAGAATACTAAAAACTTAAAAAAAAAAAACTAAAAATATATTTAATTACACCTTTAATCATGGTCATGGGTTCGATTCCCAAGTAAGGCAACTTTTAAAGATTTTTTTTCAGTTTGTCTAAAAAACATAACGTTTCTTGAGATTGTATTTATGCTCGATATGGTGATGAACTTGCCACTTGTCAAATCATGGGACCTAATATCGTCTGCTGATCGTGGATACATATCACGCTAAGAATTAAAGAGTAAAACTTTATGTAATACTCGATTTTACCATTTCACTATAAATAAAAAACTTACATTGTAATTGTGTACTCAAAAGGCTAATCCACAAAATTTGGTTAAACCAATCGTTTGCGAAACACGAAAGAAATATATCAAGATGTATTAACTGTAATTTTTGAAAACTTTCTTTCTCATTTATCACAAATTACATTTTTTGAATTCGGTCACTTTAATTCTAAGTACAATATGTACCTCTGTCTACTCTTTCACTTCAATCTGCTGCACATCTTTATAAAAACAAAGCAATTAGCTTCGACAATGATTAGCATTCAAATCGCATAAGCTAAAAATAAACATTGATTTTTTATTCCCCTAAAAGTAGACCGCCTTACACTTTGCCAAGAATACTAATGTTCACTTTTGAACGGTTATTCGCGCCCTGCTAAAGGCGCTCAACGTTTTTTGCATAAAACATCTCATCAAAGGATTGCCTTCAATATATTGAATATCAAAAGGTGTACTGGGAAAAAGTTTTAGGGCAGCACAGCCTCTACAAAGTAGCCACCATGAATTTTTCCTTTAAATATCCATATAAAACGTGTTTTGAATAAATACAACCAAAACCATCAGTATCCTAGAAGACATTTGCAACTTAAATTTATCTTTTTACGGGATGGGGGATTTAAAACTCATTGGTACTCGGTGGGGTCCGAATTTAGACTACCCGAATGGAAGTCCGAAGCACGTACCTCCTTCCCATTGGACCTAAATAAGTCAATATCACTATGGCGGCAGGAATAGGTATGGTGGATCCCTACCCGGGCGAGTTGCTGCACAGCACTCTACCAACAGTGGTCACGACACTAGTGATCCAACTAACCTAAACTCGCCTCTTGCGACCTTGTCCAATGTACTATATGTGTATGGGATTGTTCTATCTTTGAATAAGAACAGGTGTTATAAATATTAACATTTATTGTAATACCACGACCAGTGCTGAGTGTAATCATTAAAATCTGTAATAACGTAAATAATATTATAAACTTAAATATCATATATATATCTTCACGCCTAGTACTTGTTGGATAAGCAGGGAGTATCGAGTGCCAAGTTTCACGATCTTTACATAATTACCTAGCTTCCTGCACCTCCATCTCTTCATGCAAACACGCTGTTTTCGGAGATACTTGACATTACCCTCGGCTAATATGCGAGCTTTGGTCGTGGGATGAAAACCTAGCATTGTATATCTGTTTTGTCAATCTTTCATCTCTCATTTGTTCCACATAACCAAACCATCGGAGCATGCCCTTTCACTACGAATGCGGTCCGCGTTCAGTGCATTGAAGCATTGCTAATAAAGTTTCCATCCATAAATAGTTTGGAGAAAAAATGAAACGAAATGCAAATGTATTTCTGTTTCAACAACCATAACTCTGAATGAACAAACATAACTCTGAATGAACAAACATAACTCTGTATGAACAAATTATGAACAAAGTTGACAAGGGCCTTTATCACAAATCGCAATATGTATTTTATAGGTGCCGTAAATCCAAAAGCGCGGCTTTTTAACGTTCGCCTACGACTCGGCCGACTTTTATGAGATTTGTCGTTAGGAATTTTATGTCATCGGATGAGCCCTTTGATTTAATACCATTCTATTTGAAATCGGTAATATTTTTATTCGTCAAATATTTGAAAAGCTTCTAGAAAGAATATATCGACTTTGTGTCTAAAACTTTTAGCGCTATTTAGTCATTTTTGCTATATTGTTATTGCTTTTCATTTTATCATGTTAATTATTACAGAAAGCAAATGTTATAGGATCTGTTTTTTTTTATACGTTTACAACAAAAACCTCAATGGTTTAATGGTTAGGGGTTCGTATTTTGGTTTGAACACCGTCATCTACCAACGCCATCTCTTATGGTGAAGGAAAACACTGTGATAACACCCGAGATCTATACCTACGTATCGTAGGTGGCTATTGTCATATGTCAATTTTCAATTGCCCTCTAAAAATACATGAACAGTGAACAAGTATTAGCGTTTTTACGATATTATCCCAATTATACGAAAAATAACGAAAAAAATCCTGCTTTCACTTTTTATTTATTTTTTAATTATTATGTAATGTTTTTATGTTATAAATTTCGTAACTTACAAATATAAAAGTACTTTTTTAAAATTTTAATTTTTATAATATCTCATTTTTAAATGTAACGCAAAAGATTGTAAGTGTGTGTGTAATTATTACTCTTTACGTCAATTGTATCCGCGACGCTAACCCCATCTATATTTATTATATCACAAAATTTAATACCAAGTGTAAAAATAAAATCGCCATAAAAACTGGTATCATTTATATCTCCATCAATCTTAATTACGAAATACATTGATATGTTCAAAAAAATATTCTTTTATTTTTGAACCGGTTTAACATATCGCGCTTTAATTTGAATAAAAAGTTTTGATGAAATAGGTCACCGAGTCACTGAATAGTCCGATTCAAAAGACATCATATTTAAAATACATAAATATTTTATTGACAACGTGAATATGAATATGGAGTGAATTATTTAAATGATAAAGGTATTATTTTTACATCACCAAGGGATTAATATCGTTGGCTTTTTTATGGGATAAGACAGCGGAAGTTCCCGTAATGATTTGAGGAGATCATGGTCTATAGATACCATAGATGTTGTAATACATTGCTGTCCTATACCCTATATATTAGGTCTAATATCCACGTCTACCGGCTAGCCTATCTGGATCAGAAAATGACATATCTGTTTGTTGTCTCTGTCACTCTGTCACTAATGGATACCAATAGGATGGTAATGATCCAGTCAACTTATACTCGCCTCTTACAAACTGCCTGGTAGCAAGGCAAGGTCTGTTCTATCTGGGAACCCGGACCAACCCTGGGAAATGTGATTTTGTATATTTTTTCCTTTACATGAAAATTAAAATAGTAATTTCATTAATATCCAGATTTAGATTACTTTCTTAACACACACAGTATAAAATTATCACTGCATCGGAACCTTAGACACTTAGACGATCAGGCGAAAACAGTCAGTGGGTTTGTGTTCTTAAAATTTAATTACTTTACCTATTATTTATATATTTTTAATTGTTATTTAATAGAAAACGTCATGCGATACTTTCAAGAACACTTGATTTTATATATATATACATAAATAAATTCACGCCGTCTATTACCAAATAGGTAGAGAGTATCAAGTGCCAAGTGTCACAACTTGATTTTGATTATAATTAGATATTTGAAAAAGCTCGTTACACTTTAAATTCCAAATGGGGTCGAACACCTTACTTTTAGTGTTTTTAGAAACCTTTGGTATTATAGATAAATAAACACTCAAGAATTGATCGTTTAAAAGTATTAAATAGATATGTTTTGACTCAAAACTTCTACAGTATACATTAAACTCGTACTGAATTAAATGGTTACAGTGATCTGATCTCTAACAAAAAAGCGAGTATTTCCCGATATAAAACGTGAAGAGGTAAAATGAAGAAGCTGAATTTTCCGAAGCCTACTGAGAAACCTATTGGTTAAAGGGACTTTTATGAAAAGCAATAAAGATGTTAGAGATACTTTGTGTTGAGAATTTATACCACTTGGAGGAATAAAACTTATATTGTTCGAGGGATTGCAAAAAGTTTTCACTTAGGATCTGTCGGAGCGAAATTTTTATTGGATTTTAGGATTATACCTTCTGAGCCTTTATTGGAAATGCTGATCACCTTATGGAACATTCGGGAATACTATCAAATTATAAAACGTACCATCACGCCTATTACCCCTGAAGGTCTGCTATATCCACGTCTCGCAACTCCAGTATATATACTATTACACACACGATTAGCCAAGGTACTAGAGTCCATGATGTAATAGGTGGAAAGCCTATCCCCACTACGAGCACATTCCGATCCTGGGCAATGTAATGCTTACTCAGAATAATCTGAAAAACATTTAAGAAAAGTTGTACGACCTGGAAATTGAACCCGGGACCTTGACTAACGGTTTTAATTGGTGACAGCCTTACCGTTACACCACAGAGGCTATCGGATTATGAACATCTTTAATTCAAAAAATATCTTCACGCTAATGTCCCTGAAGAGAAAAGCAGAGACATATGTATTAGGTACTATTTTACGTGACTTACCAAGTCCATCTCCATGTCGGGCGCAATCTTAGACAACATTATAATTTTCAGATGAACTGATAAAACTGATAAGAACAAGCCGCCCTACCTAGGAATCGAACCCCGGACCGAAACAACTGACACCAACTACGCTCGAGCACGGAGTCGATTATTTCACACTTTAAAATTAATAAATACTTTAAATTTTGTTTCTAATTCTACTTATAATTGAAATTGAAGAGGGTAGTAAAATCCGAAGTGCACAATAAATCAAGCCATTTATTTCTACACAAAGGCGTTCTTCAATTAGATAGGTCCCTAATAAATAAATATTCATAAATTCTGATCACGGGCTTGTCTATGAAATAATTAAACAAACCCACATTGCCTCTGAACCGGGTTGCTCCCAGTGGAAAACCAAACAACGAATTAGTACAGTAATATGAGACACGACCAACCGTAAACTCTTAGACCTACGTCAAAGAAAGGAATTCGGCAAAATCGAATGCGATAAATAATTTTATTTCCCCGTGATTTTAGCTACGCAAACATTTACTTAAGTGATCGAATTGGAAGTTAAGCGGGAGGTTTAGGAACGTTTTAAGGTGAATGGATCTAACCCTTGTCTGATTTGCAATGATAAAAGTGAAACGGAAAGTATTAAGATTTTAAATATATACAAAATAGGAATCGCTATGTTCTTTAAGGGTACCGTAGGCAAAGGGTAAAAAAGGAACCCTATTATATTTATTTATTTTGGATCACCAACATAAGATACAGCGATAATTTACATTGACGGTAGTTACATAATGAGATATTTATTTAACTGTTCTTATAACTATAGGCAATCACATCTTGCATAGAAGTAGAAAGTTAAAAAAAAACAAAAACATATGATTAAGGTACATCAATTTTTCTTAATGTATTGGACAAGACAGGGAAACTATCGTGATGGATAACGAGATCAACTATTTTCTTAGGCTTAAGCTAAAAATATCGATAATATAAATCAACGATATTTTTCCCGGGATACATCAAATTTTCGATATTTATTTTCAGATATCAAAATCGATATATTAAAAAAAAAAGAGTATGAAGGCAGCAGGCTGTATGAGTTTAGTTTCATTGCTTCAAAAATGTATTATTATTTTGAAAGTTTTTATAGGTTTAGGATCGCTTAAAAAAAGGTAATCGCTTATTGCACTGAAAATATCGATATACCAGCATATCGATATTTTTTAGTCTATATTTATCGATACATTTGAAAAATATCGATATGATATATTTCGATATTTCTTCCCCATTCGCCCATCCCTATATTTTCTTAGTAAACATGTTATACAGACGAGACACACGGACCATCGATATTATTAATACTTCGCTGTCCGTCTGTCCATATTTCTAACACCAGGCTCTATCTCATGAACTTGGCAAGATTTTTATTAAGAGCCAACCATTTGTATGTAAATAAATAATCATACATACATAGTCTTCTGTGTTCTTAAACTTTTTGACCCCTACAAAAAACACCCGGTCAAGTATGAGTCTGGATTCCGAATTATTATTTTTAAAAACTGCAAAAAATCACGTTTAGTGTATGGAAGTTCCTCAAATATTTGTTGTATTCTATTTTTGTATGTTATTATTGCGTTAACAGAAATATATCAATTGTGAAAATTTCAACTGACTGAATACCACGGCTTATGAGATACAGCAAGGTGTCATATAGATAGATATACAGACAGTCTTAATAAGGTTTTCCCCTTTGGTTTCGGAATCTTTCAAAACAAAGAAAGTATCGGGTAGGCATTTAATAAAAGTTTACAAAAGGCGTGCCTGATGCCCTTAGATATATTTTAAGCTGCCACATTTTTACTGCACCATCGTATAGCTGTAAAAAATAACATTCAAAATGTCGTTAATTAAGTTATAAAAATAAAACGTCAAAAGCTACAGTTCAGCATAGTGTTTGGGGCTATTTTGTTTGATAAGATCTGTATTACACCAACATATAACGTGAAGGTTAAATACTAAGGCGTAGGTGATATAAGGGCAATTATTTTTCATGGCTACATTCATGCTGGGACAATTAACCCGAATATATTTCTCATTATCTTTTATTATACTTCTGATACTGGTAATACTACACTATAATTACAACTAAAACATGTTTAATTGTACTTACTATGTGGTTATATTGATTTTGGGCGATATTAGA
>DVZL01001805.1:0-16700 GCA_018236625.1 Lasaia peninsularis
TAATAAACACCCAGACCCGGAAATACAAACATCTATGTTCATCACACAAATGTCTGTCCCCGTCAGGGATCGAACCCAAGCCTCGCGGATAGTCGATGCGGTTAGGCGTGTACGCTAGCCACTCGGCCAACGAGGCGGTCAAATACTAAAAACGGAATAACAAAATTAATATAAATAGGATGTCCCGTACGACAAACGTGATTTTTTAGCATTTTACAATAATTTTAGATAGTTGTGGATCGATCCTAAAAATTATTTTAATGTTTTGAGGTCCCATAAATGTTATGGCATTGTTTCGATCGTTTTTTTTAATATGAACAAAAACAAAAATAACCATACAGAGTACCTACAGATGATACCATAACTGACTTTCTTAAATCGCAGCTTTTTCTTCAAATAACATGCTTATTGTTTAAGCTGTAATTTGGCAGATTTATCTTTCGGTCAGCGCTAAGTGATGGAGAATATCATTTTAGCTTTAGCTTTTAAAATTACAGTTTACAAAATTGTGGACTTGATCCCTTTACTACACCCTTTTATGGAAATTATTTTTTTTACTGTGTTTAAATAGTTAGTTCATCAAAAAACCCACCTGTTTGTTTTCGAACAACAGCTATTTGCCAATTAAACACGCAAGCTCTATGGACATGATTAGAGTAACCGACGTATAATTTCCGTCGTACCGACTACAACTAGCAAATACCAATGTCCGGATCGCGTCACGTTACAAAACGGAAAACGTTCCGCGCCTGTGACAAGCCCGCAATTTGTTCAACAGAGTAGACACCGTAGTCAATTAATATCTAATACTTTTAGAGGAGGGATATAAAACGCTTTATCATTAACGAATGGAATTATTTAATACTTTAGATTCTTCTTCTACATTCACTGCCTCTTGGGAATTTAACAAGATCACCAGTTTTTACATTTGCGTGTGCAAGTCTATCGGCTACCCTACTCTCCGGGCCGTAACACGACAATATCTTTACGGCGCTAAGAATAGGTAAGTCGGAGGATCCCTACCCGGGCGAGTTCTGCACACTACCACTAGTGAAACTACTTCTACTTTTATCTTTTACTATAAGAAATAACTGCTTAATTTATTTCCAGTTATTAAAAAAGATAAGTATAACTTACCAGTGACGGTTGCAACGCATTGCTGTGTGCCGGACGCGCAACAAGCAGTCGAACGCACGCGCCGCACTGACGCAGAACCGCCGCCGCCTGACGCGCGCACATCCCCACGACGCAAACAGCTCCGATACGCAGCAACATGTCTCCGCTGCGGAGCCGCCCGTCCTGGAACAAGACTTATGCTTATCTATCCATATAACAAAACTGTAACTAAAGGCTTTCTGTACGTATGGAAAATTTATTTAAAAAGACTTATTAAGCCGGCTTTATATAGGTACGCAAGACAACCCAAAATAATGTTTTTTACTTTGTTTGTAAGCTAATCTCAGAAACGACTTAACCGATTTGGATACAATTTTCAGAAATATGTTGTGATGGCCTTCACTTAATATTTAGTGTTTATTTTATATAAATCGGTTATCAAATAAATAACTTAAGTCAGTTTATGCCAATCACGTAATGTGTACTATTTAAAAAAAACTCTGGTATTTCTGCTTCCATCTTTTTATACGTACCTACTTGGATAGACTGGTCCGTATGTCAATTTTTGTATCCTATAAGAAACTATATTGAGCCTCTGTATCGTCTACGCTATGGACTAATTGATTCATCTAATTTATTTAATATTAATAATTTAGTCACTGAGTATAAGTCCATCACATTTTACTTAATATGTCTAAAATGAGCAACATTGTTACTGTGGAAAAATACATAATATATAAACTTACAAAAATATTAAATTTGGGACAAATATAAGCCTATTGTTTACCTATTTGATTTTAAGAGACGAATATCAGTTTTGTTTCTCAGTAACACTGTGATCATTTATTCTGTGACCTAACTTACCTGTCCATCTTATCATCACGTCAGTGGTCTCCACGATTAAGTTTCAATCGTCGAAATAGACGAATGAGTGAAGAGTATTTCTTATCACAAGATTAGTCTGCTAGTCTACCTTTCAACCGCGTCAAAATAAAAAAAACATTTACGTTTAATGTTTTCGTCGTCTACTAAGATGTGGCGCAATTACTAAATAAAATGTTACAGAAAATGCAGGCGTCGAAAGACAAGAAACATAAAATGCAGTGTTGAAATAACGATAAACATACCGAAGTACCGACGACCTGATTATAGGTTTGTTGTTGTAAAAGGGTTTGGTTTGGTGTTCAAGAATATAGTATTGGCCACATAATACACAGCGCTAGTACTTGAAATACAGTTTTTGTCCAATAAAAATAAAGAAACTAGATCTACCAGCGGCGTCCACAGGGTTATAACATTGGCGGAGTATTCGGTTACATTTTTTTATTTAGTTTCATAGATTATGATATTAATGTCGGAGTTTAATTAGATATATCAGAACACATCCTGTCTCAAAGAGTAAACAGTGCTTATGTGCCTTATGGAGTGCACGCCTCTGAGATCTACTATTCTCAGGTAGAAAAAACACGTTCTTATCTAAAACATATAACTTTGCCTGAAATTGGATTGTGCCTGATATAGACCAGTGCCGAAATTTAAATGAGATAAAAAAGAGGAAAACTTAAAGTTGAACGAAACCTATGGGAAAAGGAAGAGTATACTTATAATAAAAATGTAAGAAAAATAAATTACCCTCGATTGAAGGCGAGGAAGTGAGAGGAAGGGGGTTCTTAATCATTCTGTACAAATTAAAAAATATATTGATATATATCACGCGTAGGCAGGATTACGATTTACTACGATTTATTACTCATTACACACGTATCAACAGATAGGATCAATCTATACCTACAAATAAATAAATTTGAAGTCTGTATGTAATATTAATAATTAAAGTAACCGCTTTTTATTATGTATGTTTGTAGGTACATGCACTAAAGTAACAGTTTTTAGAATTTTTGTCTGTATGTTTGTCTGTTTTGTCTTGGTTGCGGTGGAAATACCTCCGCTTCGAACAAACCGTTTTTATTCAATTTGATTTTAAGTATTCTTCAGTAATACCTACTAAATATAAACCAGCAATCAAACATCTTAATACCTAGCTTCCTGTTTCTTAATTTGCAAAATAAGAAACAGAAAGGCAATCAAAAGTCTATATTAAGTAACTTACAAAACTCTATAAATTAATAATCTTTAGAGCCTCGGTGCTCTAATGGTACCTATGCATTTTGGACTTCCGTTTCGGTAGTGGAGCTTCAAACCCCGCCATGTTTCAATAATGTTTTCTAATTTAAATATATATTCTGAGGAAACACAGAATTCGAGTCCGATATAGCGATAGACTTGCCACCCTTCACATTATGGAATCTAATATCGTCGGCTGATCATGGGTGCACATGTATTTATTTCAATTTTAAATAATTCTGTAATACATACTAATTCATATATTTCTTGTAGCTTTAGAATTGGTGAGTCAGAAGCGAAGAGTAGTTGTGTCCTGCGACGCCGACATTTTGTCCTATCTTGGCGGGGCATGCTTTGGGTTGATCGCCTGGAAGATACCCTACTGGAGGCACATGATGAGGGCTATTTATGCACCACTGCTCATTGTAGTAAGTGTAGTAACGATTAGCCAACGATATTGGTAGCAAGTCCGTCGCCATATTGGGCACAAACTCCAGGTTTCCTCACGATGTTTTCCTTCGCCGTAAGAGCACTCAGAAAATATACTTTGATACGTGGAAAAATTCATTGATACATGACAGGGTTCGAACCTGGACTACCGAAATAGAAGTCCAAAACGCGTACTATTAGGCAACCAAGCCTTTTTTAACTATAATGATGTACAATTTAAACTATTTATTAAAATTAACACAGCAATTAGTCATGTAGTATAAAATGTTACAAGTCGTATGGTACATTTTTATAGCCCACAACTTTGCCATTAAACTTTTTTCCATAACACTTGTGTTTTTTGCAGAAATCAAAATTTATTTCCCCTCTCCACTTCTCGACATCGAATCGAGTGTAATTTATCTTTCATTTTTATTAGGTTTCTTTTTCTTTTACATTAGGTTTCATTATACTTTTTTTATGTTTCAAAAATTATCGGTTCTAGTCTGATATGGCGACAGATTTGCCAACATCTTAGAACCAAACATCATTGACTAATCTTGGGTGCATGTATACATCTGCCTTCATTTCCGAGGATAGAGGGGTGAGGATTATTATTTTTTTGTTTTTGATTTTAACTCGAGTGCATTTTTACGTTAACCTTTTCAAATATTTGTTAACAATAGATAGGGTTCAAATAAGTCGAGTACAAATTAATGTTTATAAATAACTCGTCTAACTTCGGACCGCCCGACATTGATGAAAAACTGAAATTTATTTTTCCTATGTTCCTTGAAATTTTCATTTGAAAAGCATTTCTCAGAATTCGTCAAAAATACAACAAAAAAGCAATCACCTAAATCAATTCCGCCGTTCATTTATAGATTCATTTCCATTTATATTGATAACTAACGATGCCCGCGACTTCGTCGCATTTGAAATCAGCTAAATAATAGTAGCGTAAGCTTTTCAGCAGCTTTCTGCCAGTAAAATTCCCGTCAAAATCGGTCCAGCCGTTTTAGAATTTAGCAGGAACAAAAAAACAGACAGACCGAAATTCTAAAAAGTATTATTTTAGGATATATAATTTTATTTTATTTCCGCCATCGCAGCAAGTCACAAGATGTCACTGAAAAAGATTTGCAATCTTGTAGAGACACCTGTCATCATATTTCTGTACAGATACAGAAATGTTTTCGCGTCTCGCTTAAACTGCTCTGAATAAAATTGGACAAAGAATACAGAAAACAACACGGCCTATTGTAAAATGTGATATTCTGACTCTTTTTCAGATAATTCACTATATACACATTACACATTTCAATAAATGGAAGGAAAGTGTTTTACACAACTTCCCTCAAATGTAGAGATATTTCAGATGTTAAAAAATGTACTTCATCAAAAGACTATGCTGGATGTTAAACTACAAATCGAAGTACGATAAGCTTACGATAAGCATCCAAGATGCTAGAAAAAACAACAGCAATCAGGTTGAATTGTTGACGGATTCCTCCACGTAGTTTAAAATACCTAAATAAATAATTTATTATCCAACTCTCGAGATCAGAACATAAGTGACGACACTGACTTATGACGCCATAATTTCCTTATTGTTGTTTCACCTTCCGCTTGTTCTCCACGAAACAGTCCTCCATTGGAAAGCGCAAAGACTTTGTGCTGTTATTAATGGCGCCATCTCTACCACTCACTTCAATACACTTGTTGCAAATTTGCATCATCTTTAAAAATCTGCCAAGAGCGAGTTGGACTCGCGCACGAACGTTTCCGTACCATTACCTATAAAAACGGCAAAAAAATCACGCTTGTTGTATGGGAGGACCCTTTATATATTTATTTAATCATGTTTTTAGTACTTTTTGTTATACAGAAATAAATCATTTGTGAAAATATCAACTGTGTAACTATCATCTTTATCTCTAAAAACGGCAAAAAATCACGTTTGTTGTATGATAGCCACCTTTATAAAGTAACTTCACGACTATTATCCCCGAAGAGGTAGGAAGAGGTGTACCAGTATATCCACGACTCGTAAGTCCAGTAGATATACTAGAACACACCCACGATTAGCCAAGGTATTAGGGCCCATAATATGATAGGTGGCAAACCTATCGCCATTTCGGGCACATTCCGATCCCGGTTAATGTAATTCTTACTCAGAATAATCTTAAAAACATTTAAGAAAAGTTGTCCGACCTGTGAATTGAACCTGCGACTTACGCGGCTAACGGTCTTAACTGGCGACAGCCGTACCATAACGCCACAGAAGCGATTACCCTTTTGGGTACGGAACTCTAAAAATCTCAAAAGTAACTTGACTGAAAGTGTTGTTACGCCTGCTAACGAAAAACTATGAAGTATCTGCACAAACCGTACATACCCTATTCTTTAAACTGGAATACAACAATAGCTAAGGTTCGGAGACACCAAACCGGGTGATTTGTTGTAAAACTTTTACACATAATATACCCACCACATATACAAATAAATGTATTTATATTCAAATTGGCAAACAGTACACGCGGATAATTACCATATTTTGACAGTCACCATGACGAGGTTCACGTACCTACTGTTACTTACAAGAAATATTTCCTATCTGTTTGATATTCCTGACCATTGTCAAAAATTTTTATGTCATGGCTGACACCGAGGTGACAAATATATATATATATTCTTAAGTTACAAAAACCCGGCCAAGTGCGAGCAGGACTCGCACCGGAAGGATTCCGTACCGTTATCTGTAAAAACGGCAAAAAATCACATTTGGTGTATGGGAGCCTTATCAATAATATAAAAGTTATTTATTTGTCGAATATGTGTGTTAAACTTTGTTACAATATAAAAGTTTTGAATTATACCAACGTATATTACCACACCACAATGTGATGTACCAATATTTTAAAACATAATTTATATTTATTTATTTTTTAAACTATATACTATATACTAATTATTTTATTGTTTATTAATACAATTTTACTACTTACTTTACTTATTAACACTACTTTAAATATTAATATGTTGTTTTTAGTATTTCTTGTTTTAGAGGTTACAGAAAAATACATCACCTATGAAAATTTCAACTTTCCAGCTATAGCGGTTCATAAGATACAGCCTGGCGAGAGACAGACAGATACACAGACAAACGGATGGACAGCGGAGTCTAAGTAATAGGATCCTGTTTTATTCTTTAATAAGCCCCCAATACTTGGTATGTTACAAGGATTTTTTGCGTTTACAATTCCAGGGTTGTCACCTTAGAGATATCACAGTGTTATATCCACACATAAATGTTTAAACTGTTAGGTATCATATTATGTTTAAAAACATAATCTTCTGCATCTACCATATAAGCTGATAACTTACAACACCTGAGGATGATTTTCTTATTGTAACCTCGTTCCTGATTGCTTTCAAACAAAAAACACACAGACGCACGACAAACAACACTACGAGAAGACGAATACACACATATCAAACTTACAACACATTTCCTTTTTCTTCCTAAGAGACAACCGTCCGTGTCGGTTTGTTTTTCAAGAACACTGCAACCAGATTGTAGTTACTGATATTCTCTGCTTATCGCGCAAGGGACTTGGCGTGAAGATGTGAAGCGTGTGTTTTGTCTTTAGACGACGTGAATTGCTTTGCATCTGAAAATCTGTCTGTATGTATTCTAATCTAATAAAAAAACGCTCTAACGCAAAATTATCCAATATGTAATAATTCAACTAAATAAACTAAAAACTTAAAGAATATTGAGTAGGTGTATTTGCCGTAATGATGCTGTTAAAAGTGTTACGTAAACAATTTTCTCGCTGTAGGGTTGTCTGTATGAAATCACTTTATAGTGATAAGACTGCCTTCGTGTAAATATAGTTTTTTAGTCGTCAATTTTAGTGCACTTTGCATATGCACATTGTGGAAAATTACACATGTTTATAATACATTCACAAAACAATATGCAAAAGCAATATTTCACGTTAACAATATTAGTATGGATGTATGGATCCTGTCGGTTCTTTAACAAAATGTCGGCGTTACATAAACAGTGCGAGCATCACTCACACAGAACCAGAAAACTGAAATTCCACAGTCACTCCGCATCACAAGTTATTTCCATCACATCAATACTTCAATTTTCATAACAAAACATGTCGGAATATATTCGCGTTTTAAATAAATGTATTTTCATGTGCCGTAGGGCTGCCAATTGCTTTTGTAACAGCTAAACGCCGCGACTCACCCCCGCCGTACTTACCAGTGGCTGTCATTTTACGTACATTGCAAATCTACACTAGCATTTTAATAAAACATCGGTTACAATTAAAAAAGAGACCCTATGAACATTTTCCTCAACAGTTGTATTTATAATACATATTGTGATAAAATATAAGGGTACGCAAAAACCGTCTCAGTGCTGATCGCTGCTGATGTACTTTAAGAAATATAAGATTATTTTCAACAAAAAAATAACGTTTAATTTGCAATTGTACTTGCAAAAAATGACCAAAAAATCCTACTTTAAATATGGATACGTAACAAATCGCCATTTTTATAAACAGTTAAATAGTTATTTTTAAGCAAATTTCAAAAATCATTCGTCGTATATTAATCGACATTAAATGAATGACAGGCTGAGAATCAATCTTTGATTACAAAAGAGTGATCAAATTAATCCACTCTGTAATAGATTTAAAGTAAATGATAACAAATACAATCGAATTATGAGTTACCTTTTTCAGATGTCAATAGAAAAAAGGGCTTATTCATTTTTCCTCTAAAAAGTAAAACGTATTCGCACTCTTTTACTCTCTCCTAAAAAATATTATTGATCAAGATTTTGGCAACCCTACCGTACCATATAATGGAGGCCTACGTCATGCTCCCCGTTCTTATAATCCATAAATATTACAAACCGTACGCTGGCTCTGACTCTAGTACGATTTATGAGTTATAGCAAAAATGAAACCTTGTTTAATCAACTATGATTTCTATATAAGAGAAAAAGGCGGTAGTTTAACGTAGATACGTAAAACCCCCATCGCCTACAATAGAATTGATCGCATTTTTATATGATTTAAATATGTATAATTTTAAGTGATAATAATTAAAAGGAACAAAGATATAATCGAAACTTAAGAACCTCGCGATTCGAACACCATTTTGTTCGAACCTCGCCCTGTACTAATAATTATTAAATCATTACATTAGATATCCTTTCCCGATATCATCTGATACACAAACGAAATAAAGCAAACGAGTAAGACGAATAATCCAGCGACCTGTTGGATTACTCCACTGGTGCAGTCAATCAGACTATGGTAGATTACTATTACGTCCACACAGATTGGTGGCTTTCGCTTTTCCTTCTATAATTACGCCTCGCGCCATAGTGTTCGCCATTGTTGTATTTCTGGCTAAAGGGTAAGTATACACCACCACCCACCACCACATTACTGTTATCTAGTGTATAACTACAGAATGTACTACTAGTACGCTAAAATTTAGCGTAACTTGGCTACGCTTCTTTAAAATGTATGCATCTGTAAGCGACGTGTTCTTTATCATTGGAAAAACCGATTTTATTTAGATTAAAAGCAGATAAGTAGATTATTTGCTCTTAATCAAAATAAAATCGGCGAAATGCGAGTTGGACTCGCGCACATAGGGTTTCCTAACATTACCTTCTCCCATTACCCGTTTTCCCGTAGGAATGATGCATTTTCCTGCGGCCAAAGTACCCTATGTTCATCAGGGATAATGTCGGCTTCTAATAGTAAATCGGTATTCAAATCGGTCCAGTATTTTCGAAGCCACTTTACATTCAATACAATCATATTTTTCCTCTTTAAAATATTAGTATTTGTTTTTACAGATTAGAGAAATACTTCATCTGTAATAAATATCAACTTTCTAGTTATTACAGTTTATGAGATACAGCCTGGTGAAAAACAGAAAGACAGGCACAGAGAGGAAGACGAACAGCGGAGTCTCAGTAACCCTCTCCTCCCTTTGTGTTAGGAATCCCAAAAATATCCATCAAACTTTAAACGGTAACTGCCAACTTGAGGTTCTTGTGGGTGCAAGATTGTCATTTACCCTTCCAAATATACCTACTTAAAAATATAGTTATGGGTATAAAAAATATATCACTCAGGAATATTATAGATACTACCTACTGAAGATATAATTTCTAGATGGAGAAGATAAATGAGTAGTAAGAGTTTAGTAGTTTCAGTTCCTACTTTTTTCATTCTTGAGTCAACCGGTTTCCTGTTGTAATGCTAAAAAGACAGAGTCACATTTTGCATATCTACTCCAACTTCATCCACCCTCGTCCCATTTGAACTTAACGTGCACGTATTAGAATACAAATGCGTATTCTTTGTTCACGAGCAAACATTGTAAATGCAAAGTGCTCTTATTTGAGAGAGACGGTTCCTAAACGCTGTTCCATACGCATAAGGTGGGTTGTTTCAACTCGCCGGCCAACGTCAAATACTTTCGTTGAATTGACGAATACATGCGAAGTTTAATTTGTTAAAACATACATTAAAAGTTGTAAAAACTCTGAAATCCAGAGTTTCAAATTATGACTATTGCCTGATGATCATGGGATCTAATATTATATTAGGCTATTCTTGGGTAAATATGTACCTCTGCCTACCATTTCGAGAATATTTAATTTGTGTAAAGGGAAGACAAATGAAGAGACAGGTTTACTATTCCCCCGCACCACACCCGTAATGTACAATCAACCTTTAACGTAGGTACGTATTTCTTTCAATACGTATATTCTTCGCCATAAAAGACTTTTCAGTGATCGTCAAAAAATTTTCAATTCAAAGTGATCGTATTTGGAAAGTTTTATAAACGTTACTACAGGCAGGGTTATTTCAAATCGCTTGTTGACGAATACTTTCGTTAAATTTACCGAGTTCTCGCGAAGTTTAACGTTAGGTCTTATGTTCATTAAACTTAAGTACGTACTACTTTGTTTCACGCCTTCAGCCCACCTTCAATTGCCAACGTACTTGGAAAATTTGGACCTGCTACCTGTTACACCATGGGACTTAATGGCATCAGCTGATCGTGGGTGCTCACGTACCTCAGCCTACCCTTACAGATTTGTGGACATGATGATATTTATTTATTTACTAGCCACCCGCCCTGGCTTCTATACTATACATGTTATGTACATAAAAATCGGTCTACATCTATTTTTTATACCTACATGCAGTTCGCCGGAACAGCTAGTAAAATAATATAATATGAATTCCACCAAGTGTCGACACTAAAAAATATTATGGAATGTATAATGATGAAAACAATAATACTTCGTAGTACTATCTCGTGTTCGTTTGAATTATATGTGCAAGTTTTATTTAGAATACAAAATTTATATTCTTTGTTTATGAGAATTGTAAATATAAAGGGCTCTTATTTGAGCGACAATTCCTACTGTTACAGCGCTATGACTTCTTTTTTTCATAAATTCTAGACTTAGCCTTTACTACGTGAAAGTTCCGGCCTATTTTGATGAACATGAGCTACCATAACCGGCAGCTCTTAAAAGCCAATTAGTTGAGGTTTCGGGAAACATGTTATGGATTAGTATCCCTGCAGCAATATCTCATGAAGAGTGCTTGTCTCTGCCGTCTTCCAGTGAGTTTTATGGATGATGTTATAGAACCCATCGTGAGCGAGTTCAACTCGCTCTTGGCTGATAGTATTTTTTTATATAAAGACAAACTCACCCTGTCCGCCACGCCCCCCGGCAACACGCTCTTGACCACCACGCCCGAGGAGCGGCCGCCGACGATACCGAAAGCCAGTCCAGATCCATCGTTCACCAGTTCCACCACCTCCACTTGGGCCCATTCACCAAACACCTGCTGCAAAGGTTATATCCTTTGAATATTTAATAAATCAAATCTGATTTATTTGAAGTTTGTGAAACGACTTTAAAATTATTCTTTAAAACCTGGATCTCCTCAGCTAAAACCCCAGGCAAATCAACGAACCATTACGTCAAAAACAATTCGTCGGGGGCTGCCATTACCATAATTACAACTTTAACGTAAATATAAATAAGAATAGCATTAAAATATCTCCAAATCACTCACTCACTTTACAATAAAACTCCCAAACTTGTTCATTTTATGATTATTCCTCGAGTCCTCGAAATATTATTTTTGTTTTTTGTGAAATTCATACAAGGGTCAAACGAATTCTTTACGTCGGATGTTTTTTTAATATTTATTTTTTTTATTTTTTCAATCACATTTTAACCGTCGTCGTGGGTTTTTCAATTTTTTTTTAAATTATTATTTTTTTTAATTTAAAAAAAATTTTTGGCTTTTATTGTATTTTAACTGCATTTAAGTTTTTGTATCTGTATCATTAAATATGATTGAACATTTACGATTGTATAATAGTCTATATTTTGTTCTAATATCTAAAAACTAACTTAAATAATGGTGGGGCGAAGCTCACGTTTAGTAAACTGCATCTATAAAATATGGCGTTGCCTTGGCGAAATGTAACAAATTAGGCAAACAATATCCAATTTTGTTAGTAATCATTTTTTTCTATTGTATTGTTGTTTCATAAAATAATCCAATATCAGGGATTTATGTCCGATATGGACTCGCCACCTTTCAAATCATGAGATCTAATAATGTCGCCTAATCGTGGATCCATAAATTATACAAACATGTACCTCTGTCTACGCCTTTGGGGATACAGGCGTAACGGTATTTATCTATTGCTTATAAGTAAGGAGTATAGATTATCAATAAATCACAATATTAAAACCAAAAATTAATTTTTGCGTTGTATATTGACGTAATAAGTAACATCGATGATTTAAATTGGTAAATTCTCAGAGTTTGAAATAAAATATTGCTTTGGTTCAATTAGTTTATTAAAAACTGACATTAATTTTACAATTAAAGTTTAGTTTCCTCAAAAAGATAATAATATTTATGCTGTTTTCCGTGACTAGTCAAGTTACGTTAAAACTGTAAATAAACTTAAATGTTTAATTTTAAACATAAAATCATTAAAGGCTAAGCTATCATTGAAACTGGCTTAAGAATTTATTAAGTAAATTAATATACACTCAAAATATTTAGTCACCAAACATTTATTCGTTTTTATTAAATGCAGCGGAATGAATAATTTTGTGACGACATTGTTTATAGGAAGCCTATCTAAAAAAGTAAAATAATAAATATAAAAATAAAATAATCTGAAATTAAAAATAAATCTTTAAAATGATTTAATGAATTTATCAATTACATTGGTTCAGTTAAGAATCGAATTAAATATAATCTAAATTTAATGAAAATGTATCGCGCCTACCTAACATTAATTTTGAATAAAATGAAGGTTAGGGCGTCACATTTTATTCCAAAATTGTGCCAAGGATAAATAATTTGATATACCTAGTTATATTTGTGTTGTTTTAGAAAATAGTAATAAAATTATTAAATGGGTTATTATTTGCAATGATCGACATCGGCGATCGAAAAATAGCTGACGCCCAGTAGGCTCGTCGATCAACGTGTACGAAACGCGGCACTGGGGCGGAAAATATTCGTCATTCTTTTGTTTTCGTTTTTCTTTACTTCTTATGAAACAAAGCAGTAGAGGCCAACAGTGGGATCAATTAAGGTCATAAAAAGTTTTGAGTTAAGTTTTTATATACATCTAAGCTAACCTAAATCATGAAATGTGATAACTCCGAAACGACGTGCCGGAGATCAATAATCTTCTTATGACCTTAATTAATTCCACTTTTGGCAGTTTGTTAAATAAAAAGTAAAAAAAAATTAAAAAAAAAATATCTCGAAGTGCTGTCGCCTTAGCTCCCTGTTTTATTTATATAATCAGGCCCAAATCTCCGATTGGTTAGGTTATGTACCCAAAATTAGCCCACGATATTAGGTCCGATGATGTGACAGGTGATAAGTCCGTCGCCATATTGGGTACAGATCCTGATTATGTTACTGAAAATACTTATAAGAACAAGCTACCCAGGAATCGAACCCAGAACCTCGTGGCTCCACTAGACCCAGAGGAGATATAGGTATGTATGTTATATATTTACCATGATTCGCCCGATAAGCCGCTTGCGTGGTTTGCGCGGCTGATTCCTAGATCAGCTAACTTTTTCCATTTTCATCGGCAAGTTTCTTCACGTATATTACAATATGTTTCACACACACTCTCACAACACATTGTCTGTCACACACACTTGCGTCTTATCGCATCTTGACAGTTTTCTGTGATTGGTGTATTATCTGTAACAAAAGTTAAATATTAGTTATAAAAACAAAATCTTTTAACGTTCCCGGGGTCGAGACGTAACGACGTTGTCGCCCGCTGGTGGTAATTTGGACAATGTTAAAAGACAACGTACGAGCAGACGGTCCTCGTGGCTTTAAAAGGTAATCATCTCCCATAGACACCATAGATGTTATTGTTTGCTATAGCCGGGGCCTAAGGTCACGTGTGCAACCTAACCTCTGTAGCTTAACAGTTTAACGGCAAGCACTGCATATTTATATCTTGTACTAGCTGTGCCCACGACTTCTTCAGCGTTTTTTTAAATTACTTAATTCTAAACATTTCTAAAATAAAAGTAGCCTAAGCTATTTCTCATAACATCAGTTGTTGCTGTCTGCTGATGAAAATCCCGTCAAAATCGGTCCAGCCGTTTCAGAGATTATCAAGTACAAACATACAGACAGACAAAAATCTAAAAAATATTATTTTGTTATATCTACTCCTCATAATTTAGTAAGAAGCGGTTACTTTAATATTACATACGGAGACCACAATTTTATTTATTTGTATTATGTTAATGGACGATTGTAATTTCAAGTATTATTTAGTGTGTTTTCATTTGTTATGTGTATATGCAGAGTCATGACTTTTATTCAGCATTTTTAGACAATGAAAAATATGATACCTTTAGAAATATTTTTTCGCAAAAAAACAAACTTTTATGACTCGCAGTCACCCGTCGATGTTGAGGACCTCGTTTATTGCGCGTTTGCTTGTTTGAATTTTTATGATATTTTTTATGAGCCGAGTATGATGTAGGAATAATTTTAAGGATAAACAGCGATACATAAATTTAAATATTTAAAAAATTAAAATTTCTCCGCAAGGTTTTCAACAACGAAATTTCAAAATTATTGTGTCCGTTGTAGACATATTTTATTTGAGCTTTAAATTATATTTCGATGTATTTTAGATAAGATTCACTATTTTATTTATCTTGTATTTTTATTTAAACGGTTATCAAGCTTTAAATTTTTAATGAAGAATACATGTACTTTTTCACAAATTGCTTACATTTAATTACGTTTCATTTTTTACAGCATCATCAGACACTTTTTGTTTTTGATTTTAATCGACACTACTGTAGCTAGATCACAAGCAAAAAATATCGTTAGAAACTTAAAATTTAGCCCTGATGGTGCTGTAAAAAGCGAAAACAGTCGGATATTTCCAAGTGTTTCATATGTTTTTCATTTAAAATAAGAATATAGGAAAGTTACACCAAGCGACGACGATGAAAAAATATAGAACTTACCAACGCTTGATACAATATAGAAAAGCGAAAAATATATTGTTATTATATTGTTTCAGCATGCATACACACATACATACACACATACATACACACATACATACACGCATACATACACACATACATACCTTCACGTCTTGGGAGTTAGGCAGAGTATCGAACGCCAAGTGTCACGATCCACGATACCTGCCTAGCTTCCTCCACATTGCCCGACATGGTACCACTGTCTTATCTTTTCCCACCACCATAACGTTAGTGCATGTCACCATCTAGTTTCGTACTGGAGGTATAACAAGTGGACTTACATGGACTAAAACAGCGATGCACCAGTAACGTAAAAAGTGTCTACAAGCAACGGCTGTCTTTTACCATCCTAGGAGCCGACTCTTGGTTCGTTATGTAATAATATACAGCACAAGTCGTTCTGTAGTTTGTGCTCCATGAAACAATAATAAAATATTATTTTTGGTTAATCAACTGTAAGTATCCAATAATTTTAACTACAGTTAAAATACTTTGACATTAAAATAAAGGTTATAAATTCGCCTGTAGCTCTGGGACTATTTAAATAAACCTTTATTGAAGTGACCATTTTCGAGAGCCTTAAACTTGGAGGAGAGCCAGCGAGCACACAAATTAATATTCTAATGACATTATCTTAACTTAATCTTCCCTTAATCTAAGTTGTCTTCAGCCCACGGAGAATATTTGAGTTTTCTTAAGCGATATCGTCGATGCAGTGCCCCGGACAAATTACCCTTGAGGGAACATTTACGTCTAAATTCAAATTCAAATTAATTTATTTGTAGAAGCAAGAATAGTTACTTTTTATTTTCCTGTCCGGAGAGTAGGGTAGCCGTTACACTTGCACATAAGATCTAACAGCTCGACCACAGGGCACCGGAGCACCTACAACATCTATGGTGTCTATAGGCTGCGGTTGTCTCTTACCATCAGGAGACTCCAGTCCATAGGACAGGCCTAACGACCTTAGCTACAGGACAGCGACGTACCTAAAACATCTATGGTGTCTATAGGCCTCGGTTGTCTCTTACCATAATGAGACCCGTATACTCCTATTAATATTAATAATTTTAATCGCATCTGTGGTGTAACGGTACGGTCGCCTGTCCTACGGTCTATCTGTTAGCCGAATAAGGTCCCGGGTTCAATTTCCTTGTTGGGCTGCTTTTCTTAAATGTTTTTCAGATTATTTTGAGGAAACATTACATTACCCGGAATTGGAATGTTCCCGAAGTGGCGATAGGCTTGCGACCTATCACATTATGGACCCTAGTACCTTGGCTAATCGTGGGTGTTTTAGTAGTGTGCGTTGCCCCAGCGGAAAAAGTTCGAATTTCATAATTTGAGTTATACAGATAATTAGTGTATGACGTCGTGT
>DVZL01001806.1:0-16699 GCA_018236625.1 Lasaia peninsularis
AATAACAGTTTGTTTCAATAACAGTTGTCAGAAACAGCTATCCTGTTATCCTGTTATTTGAAATGTTGTTTTCAATATCGTCATCAAAGCGACGACCTTTTTTTTTACCTCTTTTACTCATATTTTGACATTATTTTAATTGGCAACAGGTCTAACAACAGTCAACAGCAATAACAGGATTACTCATCCTGTTATTGCTGTTGACTGTTGTTTTCAATAATTTCGTTATCTGTTGTGCATGGATAAAATGTTATTATAACCAGTTATTGTAATAACGACCATCTCTAGGGAAGGTTCTCCAAATTGGCTCGCGCGCCTAATTTAAAAAATTGACAAATAAAAACCATATCTTCCAGAAGTCTCACACCATATTGCAATCTATTTAGATATAATTTCTTCATCAAACATCGCCTTTTTCGTTTATGTTTTTTGACAAATAGGATGATGGATCTCAATAAAAGCTGCAGCCGCCCGACCACGTAACCCGACTTACTTGCAAGTTTACAAAAATGAAGTCTGGCTCTCCGCCGCGGGATGTGCAAAGTTTGAACTGGTTCATCTGCCGCGCGAGGCAGACGCGTTTTACGAAATTTTCTTTCTAGATATTGACTCGCGCGCCAATGAACGTCAACTTTGGTCGAACATTGGCTCGCGCGGCTGCCGCGTGTAATTTGTACGCAACTTTACTCACGCAAGAAACTTACCATCCCAGCCTCAGTTTGGCAACGCACCATTACCGCCTTTGGTGTCTACGTACGGCGACGTTTATTTCTTACCATCAGGAAATCCGTTTGCTTGTTTGCCTTCCAATATCATAAAAATATGAAAAAAAATCTTCAAGGTATAGAATTCGATTTCCTACAGTTACATTATTTGTATAGATACGACGAGCGTCAAGTATTAGTTCATAGTTTTTTTACACCCTCTATAACGTTATTGTGACGTGCAACAATAACAATCCTATAACATTTTTTACAGCGACACTTTGTTATCTCAAGCTTTATCATAATAAACTGAATATTATACGACGTAGTACACATAAAAGCACAAGCTCTATGTTTCCCTATTGCATCAGATGGTACTCGCTTTATGTAAAAACTGGTGTACTTATCAAATTACCTGGATTAGTAGGCTGACCCCGTTAACATCTGATATAGGAAACGGATGTGGCGAAGAAGAAGACACATAACTAATACACACCCTATAGCGTCACCAAAGTATTGCGTTCTCCAAAAGATCTGACTTTGGTTTTAAAATAGTAGACGTAATAGGTATATTTAAATCCAATACTTTGTCTATCATTAAAATATAATAAGAGAAAAGATAGCATGATTGATGATGATTGGACCCTCGGTGGTCTAATGGTTCGCGCTTTGGACTTTTATTCCGGTATTCCAGGTTCAAATCACCCTATTTATCGAGGAGTTTTTTTAACGTATGTACATTTTCTGAGTGCTCTTACGGTGAAGAAAATCCTCGTGAGAAAAGGTAAAAAAATGACGTTTATAATATACCAAAAAAAAATCTCGTAGCACAAGTGCTACGCGCACTGTAGCACTATGACTGTCTTGTCTGCTACAAATTTATTGCTACGAAATGCTTTAAAAATGGTAATTAATTATAATGTATTTACATGAATTCGAATTCAATTTTATCTGGGGGCATAGTAGTGCCCCCGCCAAGTCGAGAGGCATTATTCTATCTCAAACATACATAAATAATACCAGCCAAGTGCGAGTCGGAGTCAAGCACGTAGGGCTCCGTACCAATATCTGTAAAAAAATGACAAATAAATCAGATTTTTTGGTTCCCTTTCGCCCTTTATGTAGTTATTTTACTATGTTTTTAATATTTTTCGTTATAACGGCAACAGAAAGGTATCATCTGTGAAAATTTGAGCTTCCTAGCTATTACAGTTTATGAGATACAAGCTAGTGACAGACAGATAGTGAAGTCTAAGTAATAGGATTCCGTTTTCACGAGAAATGGAGAATTTCCTTCTATTTTGAAGTCCGTTCAAAGACTGTCAAGTGCCATCCAAGATAAAATAAAATAAAAGGTAGGTTTCATAATGTTACAGTGTCACAGATATCGTCTTGATTAATGTCCTCAGCAAGACAACCGTTTACTTTTAAACACGACGCTGGAAGTCTTATTCCGTTATATTATTAATCATATTTATTCTTATACAACAAATTTTGATCTGTCTTACTGGAATGACCAGTTTGTTTTTTTAAATAATTCAGATAACTTTGTTTTTGACTATCAAATTTAGAAAACCACTAAAAATAGTATGTTATATTAGGATTATGTAATAAAAGTCTGTGATCATGTGATGGAAACTCTGTGAAGAAAGTTAGCACCACAGCCTAAGGCGGGAAAAAAACGAAAAGGCTCAGAAATCATGGCTTTCTTTGATATTGTCCGAGTAGTGTACCATTTTTCTGATCAACGGAGTCGTGGTAATTTTGTTTGACGTAGCGGGAAGAAAAACACTTTCCGCCCGTAGCGCAGAATTTTTTTCTCTTAAAGACACAAAAATCTTTTAAAATTCAAGGCTATCTGAGTATTTTTTACGTGGCGGTTAAATCTAAACTCTTCAATATTTTAATGATACGCTTTGTAGCATACGTACATAAAACTACACTAAACGTTAACTAAACCAAACTTCGTTAAGGTTATAACGTAGTCCCACCAAAATGAGATCCTTTTAACCCTGATTCAACTATTTTACTACACATGAAACGTCACATGGCACCACCAGTGGTATAATAAAAATGAAATAAGAATCAAAGAGTTAACGCTCGGTGATAAACACAAACACGTGAAAGCATACGAGAGTGCAAAACAGCGAGATAAAACAGATGAAGGTTTCGTTTTACAGCACCATAAATCCAGATATTCCGTAAAGTGTGAGTTATTAGAGGAACTCAGAAAGGAGCCAGACTTGATGCTTTATAATATTGCTTCGCACGGGTATATTATGTATGTTGTAGGTATACATATACCTTCCTCTTGAATCACTTTATTTATCAAACAAAACCGCATTAAAATCCGTTGCCTAGTTTTAAAAATTGTAGCATATATTGGGATTGACAACAGAAAGTAACTATTTTTTATATCATACAGTATTGGATATTTCTGGAAATGTTCCGATGAAATACAAAACGAAAAGAACTTTTAGTCATGTCAAATTAGTCGAAAAATTCTAAATTTTTCCGCTTTTAATCGAAACTGGTGGTCACCCGGTGGACGAAATTTTACCGTGATTGATTTAAATTACAAGTTATTTTGCGATAATTCAAATAACATTCAAAATGACAAACATTTGACAACAAAGTGTGTTTGTCTTGCGTTGGTGTGTTTTAAATTCATGGTAGTGTTTGTTATGATTTATTTATTCATTAAATGTGTTCGATAAACATTATTGAAAAATATTAGCACTTTTACCACACAGCAACTATAAGTGTACCAAATTTTATACTCCTCTGACCGCAAAATTTTTGTTTAACATATTAATACATTGATATTCAGAGATATAGTCTGTAAAATGACAAATACAAACTAAGAAGACTAAAAAGTGCGTAAGTTTGTGCCTACCAATTCGAGAATGCGTAGTTTTTTTTATTTCACTGTCGTTTCATGGTTTTTTGTTTAAATTCATATTTCAAACAACCATGACTCAATTCAATATTTAATAATAATTTATCACTGCTGTCGATATAAATTTTCATAGCATATCAACGTATTACATTAATTACATATTTAATGGCATTTTATATTTTTTGAGATTTATAAAATTTATTTTCTCGGTAATAATAATTGCATTTTACGTCTTTTCACTAATTGCTTTTTATTCGTTTTCTAATAATTACTTTACTAAATAGGTATACGTGTGTATGTGTGCGTGCGCATGCACATGCGTGCGTCGGTTCGTGCGTGGGTGCGTGCATGCATATGTACTTACTTTCGTGTGAGCATGTGTGTGCGTGTGTGTGTAAATTATTAGCAATTACCGTTTATAGTTATCATCATCGCAGCCGTACGTTCTTGAAAGAACGGTGGTGGTCATCACCCATTTGTACTGTTAGGGGCAGATAATTGATATCTCACTATGTGCTTCTATTAGCTGTTATTCTACTACTCTCATTTAGACGACAGCCTATCGCAGCTTTGAAATCAATATTAGCTATCTTCTTCATCCTATTTAGCCTACTTAATGTAGGAGATTTGACAAAGGCATGATTTTTTACACAGAGCCAGTGGCATCTGACCTCTGCAATCTAGAAGGAAAATTAGGCTCCTACATTAGGTCTAATTTATGGTGTCAGTCGTATTCCAACCGGAACTACCAAAATGAAAGTTCGTAACGCTAAACACAAGGTTTTTCGTATTAGCAATACATATTTCTATTCTGAATAGAATCAACAGGAAGTAATGGTTCTTAATGTAAGTATCCGCTTCATAAATCTTTATTCCAGGACTGTTTGTAATTTATTTCATATGTAAATGGATGTTCAACAGTGTAGCCATATAAATAACAAAGCCATTCCGTTGTCGTGTTTGAACGTATATACGAATAATCTCTGGTACCTGGCAACACTTTAAATCATATCATGAGGGTTTGTTTATGCTCCTGAGAATAGAACTAGGAATAATGCTGTCCTGTTGGTGTTGCGGTATATAATGTCGATAATTTTACCACGCTTTCTATTGTGTTACGCCATCAATGTCTTTTTTCAAGAGTAGTAAAAGAAATAATAAAGAACAAATTTTAGAAAAATTAGAAGTTAAGTCTGTTCCTCAAAATTTCGCTTTACCGATTTTGTGAAAATTATTTTTACAAATAATGTGATAAATAAATAATCATTTATCACATTTTTTGTAACAAATAATTTTCAATAAATGCCGGATCATTTTGTAAATGGGAATTGAGCTGTCAAATTGAACCTTATTAATATAGGTAATGTGCTGTCTAAATAAAAGTTTTTTTTTTAATAAATTAATTTGATGTTCTAAATGAAATTAAAATAATAAAAGTTTCCCTATTAAAAGTTAAAAAAGACAATATTTCAGCATGCGTGTGTATGTGTGCGTGCTTGGGTGCGTGAATGCATGCGTGGGTGCGTGCGTGCGTACGCGCATGCGTGCGTTTGTTTGTGGGTGTTTGTGTTATTCTCAAATGTTAACGTATGCTCTGTTAATAAATCATCCAAGAGTATTTGTTTCAATTTAATCTATGCGTAAAAGGTTATACAAAAGGGTTGCCATATACGTCCATATTATAAAGGGTAACCGTATAAATCCATATAATGCCTGTGTGTTGTTAGCCTCGGCCTGTAGTAGTAATTAAACGTATCATGTACGAATAATGATCCCTTGTCATCGCTTTAAATCATATTACGACGGTATATTCATAGATACGTAAATGCGAAAGTAACTCTGTCTGCATGTTACGCTTTCATACCTTAGCCACTGAACCAATTTTGATGAACTTGATACTTTTTAACAAACAACATTACAAAGAGGGTACGTTTTTACGTAATAAGTTATCTGTGTTTTTAAAATAACTCACGACGCGGGTGGAATAGAAAATAAAATTGATACAATATCTGAAATCGTGTATGTTTTTTATAATTATATAATTGCCTTATCAAAATTTACGTGACTTTTGAACTCCTAATATAAATGTATTGGTTATTTTTTGTTCTAGGCTTATCCCGTTTCTAGATCAGTGCTGAAGATGATTTAAAAGCAAAACTGATAGGAAGCTTACATAAAATACAAATTTTGGTTTAATTTTTAACTGTCTACCCACATTTAAAGCTTACAGCAATCTTCGTCACAAACTCTGGCTTCATCACACTTCATCGTTCAAATTTTATTTCGATATTTTTTTCTGAATTTTGTTTTATTTTACTTCGAATTTATTTTCATTTCTAAAAGGCATGAAGAACTTCAAATGTTTCATAGAGATGAATCAAAGAATATAAATACTCTCTACCAAGAGAGAAAAATATTCTTAGTATTTTATTCATATTTACTCACCTTTCAGACCTTCCTTGGACTTCCACAAATAAATCAAAACCAACATTAACCAAGTCGGTCAAGCTGTTATAGAGTTTAAAGACAAGTGAGTGATAAATTGCTTTTCAAAAAGAAGAAAAGCTGGCAGACAACTGATGTCAGTCAGTGCAATTCCTGTCAAAATCGGTTCAGTTGTTTCAGAGATTAGCAGATACAAATAGACAGACAGACAGTCAAAAATTATAAAATATGTTATGTTGGTATAATATTTACCTTGTAAACATTCATATGAATTTAGTAAATAGCGATTATTTTAATATTACATACAGACACGCCAACTTTATTTGTATTGATTATTATTAGAGATAAATTATAACATCGTTTATGTCATGTTTTGTTAATTAGTGCGTTTATTTCATACTAGCTTTCCGCCCGCGGCTTCGCCCGCGTGAATTATTTTAATAATACAGACAACTTTCAAAGGGCAGACATTTTTCCGACTTATAATACTAATCGCGTAAAAACATGCCCTCTTTTTAATGTAGTCGTTTAAAAAGTAAAGCCTATGTCCTTCCTCAAGGTCTACTCTATCTCTGTACAAAATTTTATAAAAATCGGTTCAATGGTCTGGGCGTGAAAGCGTAACATACATACAGACAGACAGAGCTACTTTCGCATTTATAATATTAGTACGGATTGATGTCCAGTTTCATAAATATATAAGTCTTGTAAATTTCTTACGAATGGAAGTTGACAACCTGTATAAAACAAGTTTCTTTCCGCTGTTTGTCTCTATGTAAGCTTAGATCTTTAAAACTACCCAACGGATTTTGATGCTGTTCTTATTAATAGATAGAATGATTCAAGAGGTTGGTTTATATTAATGTGCATATACCCGTGCGAAGCCGGGGCGGGTCGCTAGTTCAAATATAAAGTAATGATTAATGTCAGTTTCAGTTCAGACTTGATCTTCTTTGTTTTTAAGTAAATACCATGTATGTTGTATTATATATTATGTATACATCTATACAAATAATTATGCGCAACAATGTCACTCGCCACCAGGTGGCGCTGGTGCTGTTGGGGTAGTAGTACGCACCGGGTCAAACTAGACTATACAAATAAATAAAATTGGAGTGTCTGTATGTAATAATAAAATAACAGTTTTTTTACTTAATGCATATGTATTTACAAGGTACATATACCAAAAGAACATTTTTTTTTGAAATTTTTGTCTGTCTATCTGTCTGTTTGTACCCGCTAATCTCTGAATCGGGTGGACCGATTTTGACGGGACTTTCACTGGCAGACAGCTGAAATCATTAGGAAAGGCTTAAGCTAATTTTATTATAGAAATGTAGGTATAAAATAAATAATTAAATATATACGCGGACGAAGTCGCAGGCACAGCCAGTATTTAATAAAAATATGGAAGAGTGATTTGTGTACATTTTATATATATAGTAAATGTATATACTAAAAGGATATTTATGGATATTAATATTATTATCATGACTGGAACATTCTACGGAATAAATGAAATTGTCATTTATGAGGTTCGTCGCCATTTTGCAATTTGCATAGTTCAGGGACCGTTTTATTGCGTAAATGAAATCTGGATAGCAATCTGTTACTAGTTGAACCGTAAATTCAGAAGTTTAGCTTGTTCTTTTAATATAGAATACTAGTTGTTCATTCACCTTTAGTTTGCAATGCACAATTAGACATTTGTGTTTATAAGTAACGTTATTTCCAAATACCCAGAAATTCCGTACCATTCTCTATAAAAGCGGCTAGAATGACGTTTCTTGTATTTTGTACCTTTCATATAATTATTTTATTCCGTTTCTAGTATTTGCCGTTATAGCGGCAACAGAAATATATCATCTGTGAAAATTTAAATTGTCTAGCTATCACGGTCCATGAGATACAGCCTGGTGTCAGACAGACATACAGTCTTAGTAATAGTGTTTCGTTATTTACCTTCTGGTTACGGAAACCTTTATTTTGACATAACAGAAGACACTCCTGCTGGTCTATTGGGCTGGCACTTATAGGATACACACAAACATACGCACGCACACTTACATATAAAGACCCGCCCTCTTTTTCTCTCGGGTTCGACAAGATCTAAATCAAATTTGCCTCATGGTTACGTTTGAATCACAATCATAGTATAAAACAAAATCGCTTTCTCTATCCCTATATGTTTTAAAGATTTAAGTATTATTTGTGTCTGGGTTTCGATACTCGGTTAGGTTTGTTTTGTTCTTATAAGTTTTATTGGTGTATTTGAAAAAAATATGTCACCAAAGATTGAATTTGTGTCCGATAACAACAGATTAAGACGAATTCTATGAATCCAAGCTTCCTCACGATGTTTTTTCTACCGTAAGAGCACACAGAAAATGTACATAAATTGGAAAAACATGGCGGAGTTTGAACTTGGAATACCCGAATGGAAGTCTAAAGCGCGTACCACAAGGCCACCGAGGCTCTAATCTATTTATTTAACTAAAATAATAATCTTATTTCAGAGCACTACGAAACAAACTCCGTCCATAACAGTCGATGGCATTTCCACGTATCCGGGGCTCGAGTTTGGCCCCATGGGTCCCGCGGTGCGGTTGCCCGGGGAAGCTCCTGGGACACAACTCCGGCAACAACAGGAGTCTACCACAAATCTTCCTACCACCGTGAAACCGAAAAAGGAAAGGACTTTCGTGATAGCTGCCTTCGAATTCCACCGAGTTGAGACACCATTTTTGATAGGAGTATGGATTTTCTTCGCGAGTATCGCTAAAATAGGTATGAAGTGTTTTTATTTGTACTATTTTAATATAAAGGATTTTATTAACTAAAATGTTTTTAGGGTTCCGCATTTAAAAAGTAAAAACGGGACCCTATTACTAAAACTCCTAATTTCGTCTCTCTATCTGTAATTCTTTCTGCCACCAGGTTGTATCTTATAAACCATGACAGTGTTGCCTAGGCAGCTGATATTTCTGTTGGCACTATAACAACAAATACATACATACATACATATGCATATCGTTATGCCAGGTCCCTTACAGGGCAGGCAGAGAGCACCGAGTGCCAAGTGTTACGATTCCTGCACACTTGCTTAGCTTCCTCCACGTTCCATTAATCTCTTTACACAAATATGCCGATTTCAAAGACTTTTGATACCACCCTCGAATAAAACTCGAGTGATTTGGTCGTGGAATGTCAACCGAGGTAACAAGAAATGGTCTGACTGAATTCCATTTTCCTTACATACGAAGAACTTTAATGTATGATAAAAAAAACAATTGACAAATCATTTCCCGCCAATTGTTTTTTTTTTCATTACTAAGAAGTTTCCAACGTTTGAAAAAATATTACATTCGAAATTCAAATAGTTCCGATTAGCTAGAAGTGCAAAACTTTTAGAGTGCCCCACGTACAATTCCACATTAAAATCCAACATTCTTCTGGTCACATGCTTTTCATCCCTCCGTATATATCAGTATCGTTGTCTAACACCTATAACATAAGCATATAATTTGCTTACTTTGAGCTTAATTCAATTTGTGTAATTTGTCCAGTAATATTTATTTATTTATTTATTATTTATTTTAAAATTGGTTAGCTTATTTTGTAATTAAAAAAAAACGAGTGAATTAGTGCAATATTTTAACATTCATATTTTCAACACTTTGCAACTTCTTTTACAATTATAATTTTTTCTTGCTGTGCTAAAAACATAGTTTCGTCTTCTGGCCGAAAATACATTTTTATGTTTTTGTCTTATAGAACTTCTTCGAGATTTGCGACGGTTTTCATTATCCGTGAAAGTTGTTTTACTATCATTTTGAATTCCAGTTAAAGTAATCTCAGAATTCGTGTATGTAGATAAAAATCCCACAAATGGAGCATTACTTGACTTAGGATTAAATCCTGATAAAAACTCTCTTTCATATTCAAGGATAGCTTTTTTGCCATGAGTGGGACAATGTATATCAATATCTAACGAACTTGTAGACACTGTTGACATGGACAACTCTTCTCCAGATATAGGATTTGTAAACTTATTCTCAAATTTAAGAGTGTGATGCGTTGTAAGCTTTGTTAAGCTACCTTCTTTATTATTGACTAAATCTAAAGGGCTACTGAAAGTTTTCGATCCAGTCAAAGAAGCTCCACGATCAACATATTTGTTTCGGAATTGGCAGCCCACATCTCTGATGTATATTATAGCTTCACTACTCGTATTTGGCTTGGATTTTCTTAATGCTAATGGCTTCGTATTAGTCGCGTAGGATTGGCATGACTTATTTGATTTACACACTTTAGGAGTCAGATTTTGTGGTACCTGGCAAGGTAAAAAAGGTGACATGCATGGTATATTCGAATTAATAATAAATCTTGGTATACATTCACTGAGATACTCACAGGTATTTTGCATTGCATGAAATTTAGGATTAACACCTTTGTCCAATGAATCGTGTTGACAAGTAGGAGAATATTTACATTGCGCTCCTTGTACGCATTTTGCGTTTACTTTGTTATTTCTTTGTTTTTGTAATAAATTATAATCTATGGTCTTTGAAAACGGCACACATAATGGTAGGTTAATACATCGAGGACGATGAAGACAAGGTGGTATAAATTCACAATTATTTTTTAAAACGTTGATTCTCTGACACGATGGCACGACTGTACAAGGTGGATGATGTCTGCAAGCTTTTGTTATTCGAATACTTCTCGGAGTATGCCCTCCACTGGCTTGTTGAGGTTTTGTGCATTTAGTATTTATAAAACTATGATCAACGGGTAAAATCTGACAGACTGGAATTAATTCACAAGGAGGATTGTGTATACAAGAATCATCATCGTTATCTACGACATTATTTCGATCATTTTTAAACCAAGAAGTGGAATTTTTTTCCTTGTATATAGTATTGTTATCAAAAATGACTGGAGAATTCTTGGAATTTAAGCTTTCTTCTTCCTCTGTGGTACTCAAGACATCTACTTTTTCTTTACAATTAGGACATATAAATAGTTTTCGTTTTTTATATGCTTTAGAATGAACTTTTGCGTTTTTTAAATTTAAACTATTATTCACGGATTGGGATATATCTTGTTTGTCTACTGTATTTGCGGTTGTATTACCAGAAATTAAAATTTCGAATTTACGACTGTATTCAGTATTTTGCTCACTGGTTTGCTTGCTACAATAATTTGAATATGAACATTCATTTGATTTATTTGGCCTATTGTTAATTATATTACACGTACTTGTCAATTGGTCCAATACTGTTATAGAATTGCTATTTTTTGTTAGTTCTATCTCAGTTTTGTCATTAGGACATGGGCAAGTGTATGAAAATAGTTGACAAGGACAAGGATCTTCTATTTGCTTACCGCCTTCTTTTTTCTTACCTTTTTTACAATTTGAAACTGGATTTGTATATTCTGTACGATATTTTGTATATGACCATATTTTTTGGTGATGATTATTTCGTTTTTTAGCATTATAACTCGGATCCGTAATTGTGTTACTTTCATCTTTTAATAATATATCAGATAAAAGTGTGGAGTCATTGAAATCATAAAGATTCTTAATTTTATTATTATTGATTTCCGATATATTTTGGGTTTTCAATCTTGGTTGAGTATTTGTAGCACACTCCTGAACTATTGCTTCTGTCTTACCATTGAATGCTTTTCCATTCTTGTGATTTTTTATATTTATATTTCTGTTTATAACGCAATGATGTGAATGTCTTTTGGCTATGTTATCTAAATCAATGAAAAGTGTACTAGTTGAACGTACCTCAAATTTGTGAGTAGAACATCTATTTAAACCGTGAAACTTTTCGCTTGTTATTAATGGATTTTCATGAGATATCATAGAATTGTTGACTATTACTTCAGAATTAAATATATTATTATCCTTCTTCGTAACATTTAGGGTTCGTTCAAAACTTGCATCAAATATATTTTGATCGTGAGGCATTGATATATTACTCAAACTTGTTGACAATTTAAGAGGGAATTTATTTTCTATAGTCGAAGATTTCATTTTTTTTTGTTGTTTTTTAATAAACTTTTATATTACCATTTAAACAATAAAGTCAATTTCAATGCGGTTTCATATAATATTTAATTTATTTACTAAACATTTCTTACAATTTTTAAGGATAAATCGAGATGTGACATTGTCAAAATTTATATCGAAGTAAAGAGGATTTTTATCTTCATGCTTGACACATTTTCTTCTTTAAGTATTTTTTTTTAAGTTTCAGATTATACTCGTAACCAAGACCTGTCCCCAATATTAAACATCTTTCTCATTTCATAGGGCCAACTGTCTATCTCGTAAGGCTGGCATTGTTTTTGACAACCTAAATATTTTTCATTTTGAGGTTTAATATTGTTGATTTATACCTCTCTGAATAACTAAAAGTCTTATATGCTTGTATATGGATGTAAGTCCAAGATACTAATGCACAGAAATACATATGTAGCTGTGCTATGTTGTAGCATCCTCAGATCCACAAATGCCCACAAAATACATATACCTAAACGTATACGTCTATCGAATAGCGAACCCTGTGTGATGATTGGTGGAGTCAAGTTTCTTTTTTGAATTTTGTTTTAAACCGTGTGGTTTTTACAACACGAGTGCTCAACACGAGAAACCATTATTTAATTGGATGGATTATCTACAAAGCCTTCCTTCCTTATTATGGATTATCCTTGGAGACCGAACCTCGTCTTTGTACTGTGTTCTGATTATTGGAGGAGTGGAGTCGGACTTATTTAAATACTGCCCATCAAAACGAAATGTTCAAATACCAATCACTCCACAACATATTAACATGAATTCCTGCAGCTAAGGCAAAGTTAGATTCCACGTGTATTTCAGGAAAAATCAAAGTGATTATAATGACAATGATGATACAGACAACTTATCTCTGCATGGAACTTAACCATGAAACTAAAGGTACTAATTGGAGATTATTTCTACCTCATTCCTACCAACGACCTATATTCAATATTAAACACCTATAATAACATTTTAATAGGGTCCATATCACACCCTCACATAGCCATTATTTTACTTTGTCAAATGTACACGACTGTTACAAAGACATGTTGGATAATTTAAATATATAAATAGTTAGCAATACTACGTATTTATGAGTTCCAGATAGTACCTAGTAGCTTCATGGACTTAATTTTTTTAATTAGTCGTATATGTACAAGTACTTACATTGTACTTGTCATTAAAAGTATTTTTATATAATTTTTATCCTAGCATCTATCGATATTAAAACTTCCAAAGCCTGTTAAATGGTACTTGTCACCTGTAATATATTTGAGGAACTCTAAAAATCAACATAGTATAATTTATAGTCTGATATTTTATAAATATTTAAATTTACTTAATTGATAGAGTAACGTATGTCTTTCTCCTGATCTATCATCAGGAGAAAGACATACTGTAAAAAACCAACCCCGTCGGCTATTTTAAGTAAAAAGTAGGTATATGTGCATTTTCATTTGAAATATTAGTATCTGAGAGTTTCAACACGCGCCAAATATGAAAAATATAGAATAAGTACATTATAAATGTTTTGTTTCAGGTTTTCACATGGCACCAAAGTTATCGAAGATGTTCCCTGAATCCTGTTTGTTGATATTCGTTGGGGTATTGATTGGCGCACTTTTGCTCAGCACACACAGTGTTCACGTACAGCCCCTGACTCCAGACACATTTTTCCTCTATATGCTGCCACCTATAATTCTTGATGCCGGATACTTCATGCCAAATCGATTGTTTTTTGATCATCTTGGAACAATTCTTTTGTTTGCCGTTGTTGGTACTGTGTTCAATACTTTGACCATTGGTGAGTAATTCTTAATGAAACTATTTAAAAGTCTTTACGATATTTTTCTTAAGTATGATATCAGTGGCTTGGTGGTACGCGTTTTGGACTTTCATTTCGGTAATTCAGGTTCGAACCCATTTAGTTTTTGTCGTTGAACCCATTTAGTATAAGTGGATACATTATCCACACATCAACTTGAACCTTGACTAATAAATAGAAGTATCAGATTATCAGTGGCGACAGAGGATTAATAGAATGTATTTCCTTAACAGGAGCCTCACTTTGGGCGTGTGGCCAGACTGGAATGTTCGGATGCCCAACACCACTATTAGATATGTTATTATTCGGAGCTTTAATATCGGCTGTGGACCCTGTCGCGGTGCTAGCAGTGTTTGAAGAGATACACGTTGACGAAGTGTTGTATATTGTTGTTTTTGGGGAATCCCTCTTGAATGATGCCGTCACTGTGGTGCTTTACCACATGTTTGAGGCCTACACGTAAGTAGTAATGAGTGTCTATGAAACTAGCGTTTTTATGAATGACAGAGAAGGAAAATCAATTCTGACAATAAAGGTTCGAAATCCGCCATTTATTAATGAGTTTTTTGAACTTAAGTACATTATCTGAGTGCTTTTACGGTCAAGAAATTTTTTCTGAGAAAATAAGGTAATGGTTACTTTGGTTAAGTTTTGGATCAGTGAACAAATGAACCAGTAAACAGCTCTTCTGATGGCAAGAAACAAGCTTCGTCTAGAAACACCACCGATATTACGGATGCATCACTATCTTATGGTCACTTTTTCTAGTTTATTGCTACTTTAGCTTTTAGCACTGCACTTGGTAATACCAATCGGTTCACTAGTAGTGCCCATCACAATAAGCTGCACAGCACTATCGACTAGTAGTAGAGATTTCCTTTAAACAAAAATTAAATTATTTTGCAAACTCCTGCCAAAACGGTTTTGACAAAAATTGCGACGCGATCAGACAAGGCACCCAATTTACACTCAAAATACGTTTCGCTTTGCAACCGAAGCATCTACACAAGAACTAAATTACACTCCACGACTGTAGAGCTTTTTTGATGACTAATTTGTTGCTAACCGTGTGGTTTTTAACAACTTCACCGAACTTTTTGTGAGCGAGTGAGCTGAGTGCTCTGTCTAAGAAATCATTATTAAACTGGGCAGTCTCTCAGGAGATCAATCTTTGCCTTGGTGCTACGGTCTGATTAATAGGGGGGCCGATAACAGTATAGTAGAGCTAGTGGAGTCACCATATATTATATTTATATTGTATGTTTTTGACGGGAATTAACAAAATAATATTTTTTTTGTTTCTAACAATAATTTCCCTTCCAGAGAAATGGGTCCATCGAGGCTTATGTATACGGACTTTTTGGCTGGGTTCGCATCGTTCTTGGTAGTGGCAGTTGGTGGAACATGCATCGGAGTTGTTTGGGGCTTCGCCACCGGCCTAGTGACCCGCTTTACCCATGAAGTTAGAGTTATTGAACCAATTTTTATTTTTGTTATGGCGTATTTGGCTTATTTGAACGCTGAGATGTTTCATATGAGTGGAATTCTAGCGTGAGTATATTTTATTATTATTTTAGAACATGAATATTAAAATACTGCATAACTAAATGTCTATTTTATGCGTCGTATATTTTGGCGGCTAAAGTGTTGCTGTTCAAATGTTTAAGTAAACAAAATAAATAATAAAAACTAAAGCATATACCTAGTCTTGTTGTTGAAAATCATTCAACTTTTTAAGTCTTGTTGGCATTCTCTCATGATTACATTTTTTCTTTTGGTAGAAGATTCTAAGGCCAGGAAGTTTTTAGTAACATAAAATTGCTTTTCGACCTTCAGATGAATGAAAATGATGGGAATTATGGCATAAGACTATAATGTTAATATGTATGCAGAAAATGAAAAAAAATGACGATTGAATAATGAATGAATGAGAGTTTTGGAGAAATCGAGAGAAGAAATGAACGCAGTTTCTTCATAATTACATGATTTCCAGAACATATTGAAAAATTAACCAAATTTGGTGAAATTTTGTAAAATTTTGTTCTATTAAAGTGCACAAGTGAAGTATTCATCAAGAGATTAGTGCATCGTGTATTTTCTCGATGTCGCCAAATCTCACTTGATGAGCTTAGGTAGGGAAAACACCGTTTTACCTAAGACCCTAAAATGATTTAACGGCATCAGAGGCAGCATGGCCAAAGGTCTTAGCCTGTCCCTAGAGGACAAAAAAATAATGAATGAATGACATTGCAATTTTTGATCAATAAACCTTGTTCACAGTATAACGTTTTGTGGGATCACAATGAAAAATTATGTAGAAGCGAACATATCGCACAAATCTCATACCACCATTAAGTACACGATGAAGATGCTATCCTCGTCTTCGGAGACCATCATCTTCATGTTCCTGGGCGTCGCCACTGTCAACAACACCCACGTTTGGAACACGTGGTTTGTTCTGTTGACTATAGTGTTCTGCTCTGTGTTTAGAATTATTGGTAAGTATACTTCAAAATATTCTTCCTATTGTCGACGATATTAGGTCCCATAATGCGACAGGTGGCAAGTCAGTCGCCATATTGGGCACAAACCAATCTTAGTCATAATATTACTAAACATAATAATAAATAGCCTCTGTGGTGTAACGGTACAGGTGTCGCCTGTTAAGACCGTTAGCCACGTGGGGTCTCGGGTTCAATTCCCGGGTCGGGCAACTTTTCTTAAATGTTTTTCAGATTTTTCTGAATAAG
>DVZL01001807.1:0-16698 GCA_018236625.1 Lasaia peninsularis
ACATAAAATAACTTAAAGGCACTTATTACCCAATGTGAATATATTTTGGAATAGGGAATTGCAAATTATATTTTCTTTTAAATAATAGTCATTTAACTTAAAAGAACAATCCGATACTAAAGAAATTACAATAGGTAATATTTGTTTATGACTTGGAAGAAATCCCTTCAGCCAGTATCTGCCTGCTATTTCATCTTTAAACAGTGTTGGCAGATTATTTTTAACAGAAAGGTGATCATCTATTCTTTGCATGTCCATTTGAGTCAAACCATATAATTTATCTTTCATTATAAGGGCACACTTTACTAGCAAGTTCTCAAAGGCTTTATCAAACACTGGTTCGCAAACAATCCTTTGTGAAATAACTTTTGGAATTGGTTCCTTTTGATAAGCCGAAATACCGTAGCCGCCTTTAAATAACCCCTTTTTTCTCAAACAGCAGTCACTTGTTGACTCCACTTCTTTCGTTTTTTATATCTGTTAGTACCTAGACGTGGACATTGGTAAAATAAAAAACGATCAATTTTAAACTAGCCATAAGACATCTTGTCCATACAACGCCTTACCTATTCCTGTCGCCACACATTGTCGCGTTCCGGTCTGGAGGGTAGGGTGGCCGGTATACTTGCACATAAGGTCTAACAGTCCAAGCACAGGACAGCGGCGCACCTACAACATCTATGGTGTCTATAGGCCACGGTTGCCTTTTACCATCAAGAGACCCACGTACCTGTTCGCAGTCTTATACCGTAAAAAAAATTCCATATTGATTTCACCTACGGTATACCAAATTTGCAATAAACCTTATTTAAATTCAAAATATGGTAATCTATTTATGTCTAGGTTTATTGCAAAATAAGCACTTATTTAACAATCAATATACTGAACTATATATTTGTACCAGTGTATATAAATATGCCTCAAAGTTGAGATTCGAATAGATTTCTTACTTATTTGAAAAATTTTAGAAACAGCAATTCTCCTCGGATGACCATTGACACTGACAACATGGTGTATTTTTACCGACGCTCTATTTGTTGACCAGTATATCGCCTCTGTGGTGCAACAATACGGCTGTCGCCTGTAAAAACCGTTAGCCGCGTTGGGTCCCTGTTTCAATTCCCAGGTGGAGCAACTTTTCTTGAATGTTTTTTCAGTTTTGTCTGAGTAGGCATTACATTGCCCGGGATTGAAATGTGTCCGAAGTGGCGATAAGCTTGCCACTTAGTATCTTGGCTATTCGTGGGTGTTTCTAGTATTATATAATAGATATTAGACTTTCAAGTCGTGGATATATACCAGAACACCTCTGCCTACCGCTTCGGGGATAATAGGCGTGAAGGTACTTTTTTAGTATATAGACTCATTGATAGAGGTGCATTTTAAAAGAAATCGCTATTATGAATTTCAGTACTTCAGTGTTCGAAATTACCCGCCTTTACTCTACTTTTGGAAAACTGTGATTATTTAATTTCGAATATTTTACATATTTTCAGTACTAATTTTGTCTATTTATCTGTTTTTGTTTGTAGAAATGGCTTCATAAATTTTAATATCAATATCATGACATGAAATGTATATAGATATATAAAATGTATTTGGAAGAAAACATATAATTCAAAAATAGTCGTATGTTATTGACTCTAAAAAGATGATACTGTTAGTGTATGAATATCATTATACGCACAGTTCCATAAATTAATATTTGCACCACTGGACTAAATACAATATGAATTCCTCTTAAACAATAAATATTAATAATTCATTTCCACTACTTTCTCTGTTAGATATATCAAAATGCTTAAAATATGATTCGTTTAAAACTTTTGCAAAAAGAAAACGGAACTCACAGCTTTTGTTATACGATAATTTTGATCGTCACTAAAAATGAAATCATTTCGCTGGTTGCCTATCATTTGCTTTTGAAATATATGGATGGTATTTGTGCCTCGTGCAAATTGATTTTCGATATTACTATCCAAAGAACATTGGACTCGTAATTACAGACTTTCTTCTGAATGGATTTCATCAATAATACATTAGCATATATTTGGTGATCACACAAAATGAAAGAGAGACTTTTGTTCGGTCTAGACCCAAAAAAACGTTATAGAATATCTTTCGCTTTAAAAATAATAGAATAACTGGTAATGCGTATATCAGATGTAAGCATGTCGAAAGGAAATTACGGTTTTAGTTCGAAATTAGGACTTGTATTAATTTCAAAGTAGAACGAATATACCATCGCAAATATTTGTATGTAGGGTAACATTATCTATACTAATAAACTAAGATGAGGCGTTAGTTTGTTTAGTTGAACGCGCTAATCTCAGGAATTTCTGATTGGAAATAAAAAAACGTGTTGAGTATATATAATATTTCGTGTGATTAATTGAGCAAGGCTATAGGCTACCTACCATCTCGCTATGAATAAAAGAAGTGGAGAAAGAATAAACACCTTTGAAACTTAGTAGGCAGTTAGATGTATTATTGGAATCGCTTTACGATTTGATTGCAAACATTATATTTATATGGTTTTATGAAAACAATAAAATAAATTAGGAGAAGGGCTCTACATACCCTATACGTGGAAAGTGAGTAAAAATCTGAAATATTAAATTTACAAACAATGCAAATACAACTTTGATAAAGTTATACTATTAAATTAGTATAATAAACTATGAAATAAGTAATGTTTCTGCTGGCGACGAAATATTAATTGCTGCTCTCAATATACAATAGGTATTCTATTCTTGCCACTAAGTAATCTTCGTTGGCGAATTCAATATATACGCACCTCTATTTTCAAAGTGGATTAAGGGCAGGTAGGATCTAAGTGGTACAATAAACTGGAAGAAATCTATTTGTTGACTTTTTGAATACTCTCAGGTTTTACTTAGAGATAGAAACAGAATTTAAGTTCTTTGCAAGATATGTGACAAGGACCTATCCACATAAATACACATCTTCACGTCAGATTCCTTGCGTGGTAGGCAGAGATGACGAACGCTAAATGTTACGATTCCTACCAACTTGTTTAGCTACCTCTTTTCATACAAACACGCCTGATTGGTTTCAGAGATTCTTGACACCTTCGTATAATACACGAGCAAATTGCTTATGGAATGTCAGCCTACGTTTTCCTGGGCTCGTACAGTCATCCACATTGTATATCTGTTTAGTCAATCTTTCATCTATTTACTAGAGTATCAATAGCCTATTCACTCTAAGATTTATTAATTATTTGAATAGATGAGGTAAACAAATGATAAATAATTATAATAAAAGTAAAAAACAGGTAGCAACAAGCAAAGAACAAAGTTGAGACGTTTGTATTTTTTCTTTAAATAAATATTTTTTTTTATAACTGTTCACTCTTTTGCCCCAAAAAGAGTCCTCGGAAAGAAATTGTTTAAAGATTCACATCATAAATTTCTAGTAATAATGGATACTAACTTGTGACATAAACATTCTAAATAAAATTCAAACGGAACTTCGGTATTTTTCACACACGAAAGCAAATAACTTACGCGATAATTGCTTCTTTTTACCGAACGCATCCATATTATAACATATTTAAGATACAAATATTTGGAAACATAAATTTAGCAGAAGAATGAGAGCAATATTATTAAGTCGGTTGACGAGGATACCATAGTAGAACGTCAAACTCCTATTTTTAGATGAATTTAGCAACCGTACACTTAAATAATATAAACGTCATACAACTGATAAAAACCGACTTCAACTTTATTATAATAATATCTAAGTTACTTTTTTTTATTTTTCTTCAGTCTTCAAAATATTCAAAACCAACTGCCATAAAAATTATATGGGATGACCTTTGAGTTATGCCATAGAGATATTTTTAATCGATTCGTGATTGTCGAAAAAATCGTACCGTGTAAATACTCGCAAAAGGGTACATTCAGTGGATTTGAGAACATCCTCCTCAAAGGTCGGTTAAAATTACGCTTATTTAATTTTGTTTTAAAAAATAACAGCAGTAAATATCTTCACGCCCATATCCTAGCATCTATAGGCAGAGTTACACTTGCAGCCGCGATGCGCCGACGATAGGTTCCATGATGTGACAGACAGCACAGTAAGTCTGTCGCCGTGTCGGGCATAAATCTCAGGTTTCCTTACAATGTTTTCCTTCACCGTAAGAGCACTTCGAAAATGTATGCAAGTTAGAAAAACATGGCGGGATTCAAACATGAACTATCGAAATGGAAGTCCGAAGCGCCGAAGGCCACCGATGCTCAATTCGAGGTTAATATTGTAATTATAATATATATTTTTTTAGTTTTATTTTTGTAGTTCTAGTATCCTTTTTTTTCTATATTGTTTTGTTTCTAATTCTATCGTTTTTTAATGCATCTGCCATTATTGCTTTTTCTGTTGGTCCAAAGGTTGGCTGTTAGAGAATGCTATACGCATTAAGCTCGCCTTTTGTATAACATATTTGTATATGATGTACAAAAGATTAAATAAATAAATAAATAAATTTCCCGACGTTTTGGGAGTGTATTCGGTCCCATTGAGGAAAGCACAGTTAGGTAACACCGCTTTATATTTTCTATATTATCCTTATTCCTTATTTTTTCTGCCAACGTCGTGTAGTGCCCAGATTTTGAGGTCAGGTTGGCAATGCGCCGTCTACTACTTGGGCGTCCAAAGGTGACGTATAATTCGTATTTTTTTTAAAACCAATAAATCCGTCTGCCTTCTTATCTTATAAAAATAAATCAAGTCAACATATCGACAAATCAAAGAATATACTATTAAAAATGTAGAGTTAGTATTCGGTGACGACTATTCCGCGAATAAAGTTTAATTTAAATATTTCAGTCAATGGGACGGCGATGTGTCATTCACACCAGGTCAGATTAAGGATGAAGAAGGCATGTAGGAACATATGCGGCGAGGATATTGAAAATAATCCCATCACGTGACTTTTAGGTTCCCTTATGAGCAGATGCCATTTTAGCGCTGGGTTTACAATAGATGCTAATTTTGCTACGTTATTAATACAGGACTCATTTTCTTTGTTTTCTATAGGCTACCATTTATTATACTCAAAGTTACGTCTAAAATATTTAATATTTATCTACCGTCCAATGTTTAAAAACTTAAAGGAGAACAATATGTATTAAATTTGAAGACTTTAATATGTATAAAAAAATCGAGCACAAAGTATACTTTTTTGATACATATCAAAGTCTTTAAATTCCAACATTGACTTTTAAATAACAAAATGTAATTGTTAATATTTAAATGTATCCACACACCGGGAGTTCGCAATTATTTTTGCAGAATCCGTAATGATTTTTTTATCTCTTGCTTAATTCATTCATTTGAAAACATCATTTTGAAACTAAACTGATTTTTCTTGACCGTTGTGTGTTTATTTTAATCTATTGACCGCCTCTAGTCGAGGGGTTAGTGTGTACGTAAAACACTGAATAATCAGATTCAATTTCCGAAAAGTGATGCAGAGGTTTCTAGGGGTTTATAAGGTTTATATCAATTTAAGTACTATAAAGGAATAAAAGCGATCAGGGCCTGTTCTACACAACTTCCAATTACAATTTTGTTAGTTACCAGCGGGTTTGTGTGAAGATATTAATTAACGTGGAGGAAGCTACGCAAATATGTAGGGATCGTGACACTTGGCACTCGATACTCTCCGCCTACCAAGCAAAGGGCGACCTGGCGTGAAGATGCGTATTTATAGATATGTATGTATAAGTTTATGTTGCTGTAAGTGTACAATGTGTGTACCATATACGAGTATAAGGTAGGGAAAGAAGTGTGTGCTCTCGTCAGGAATCGAACTCACATAGAACAGTATAATAACTTCTTGACCATCGAGGCGGTGAAAATGACGTGACATAGTAATGACATATAAAATGTTTGTGACAGTCCAATAAAGGATACAAAAACGCAACATCAGAGTTTAATAGATGGTAATGATATCCTGTCATGTCATGTTATGATATTTATACCAACATAACGATTAAAACTGCGCCGCAGCATGTAGGTGAGTAAGATCATAAGCCGACCGCATTTCTATTTATATTCGTTTGCAGCTTTTTTCGTTCGAATTCATTTTGTAAGTTCATATTGTATGCTGTAAACGCGTACGTGACCACTTAATATTAACCTCAAAACAGGACGCTCATAGTTTTCATATAACCATTCATTTAAAAAGTACATATTATACTCGTAGTGAATTTCGATCTAATTTACTGAATATATAATATATATTTACAGATAGTGAAAATCATTGTTTATCGATTACCCCCGTATTGGTCCGGGCTCCGTTGTAGAAAAAGCCAACTACCTTCCACCACTGCCGCTCGTAAGAGGCGAGCACAGGGTCTATTGTCACCAACACCGTGACATTTACTAGTTGGTAGAGTCTTGCAACGACTCGCCCGGATTGGTAACACCGCCTTATATATTCCTGTCACAATAGAATCAGTGCTCGCCATTGTCGTGTTCTGGTTTGGAGGGTAGGGTTGCCGTTAAACTTACTCACGCAAGAGGCTTACCATCCCAGCCACAGATCGACAACGCATCATTTCTACCTTTGATGTCTATAGGCGACGTATATTTCTTACTATCAGGAAATCCGTTTGCTTGTTTGCCTTCCGATATAATAAAAAAATATATCCAAATACATTTTGCACTTTAAGGGTTTCTCTGTCTGCAATTATAACACTACTTATAGTAAAGAGTACCTATGTATAATATATAGTGTGTGTGTGTGTGTGTGTGATTTCTCTTTGAACTAATACACTTTTACTAAGTGTCTGAGGTAAAAAGCGAGTTGACATATGTCTAGAGAAAACAAAAATTTAAATGGTTTTACTGACCCCGCTATTACTGCGAGAATTAAATGTTTCCACAACAACGAATTCGAATTATTTTTGCAACGATATGCATTTTTTTTGATTATACACATTGATTATAGAAATAGGTACTTATATAGTCTTACTTTCACACAGATAAAGTTGACCGCCTCGTTGGCCGAGTGACTAGCGACTAACCTAACTGCATCGACTAACCAACCGCGAGGCTCGGGTTCGATTCCCGACGGGGACAGACATTTGTGTAATGAATATAGATGTTTGTATTTCCGCGTCTGGGTGTTTATTAAATTTATTCTAGTATCTATTTAAGTATTTCTATGTATTAGTATCGTTGTCTAATACCCATAATACAAGCATTTAATTTGCTTACTTTGGGGTTAGATCTATTTGTGTAATTTATACCGTAATATTTATTTATTATTATTTATTATGGGGCTATATTCTCGAATATGGGGGATTAATATTTATTTTTTTAACTTTATATTATGGGATATATTCCGTACTAACAGTAGTACATACAGATGTATAATAGTTTGTAACAGTTTACTATGTCGGTATTCAAAAATAGCTATAAGAATGTGTATTATTAGGTACTTCATAGATTTATAATGGCAATAAAATGTTATGGCTTTTTGGATAATAAAGCGTTGTAGAAGTCGGAAACAGTCTATTTCACGGTTGAGGGTTTGTATTAAGAGAATCTACTGGAAATGTTCAATTTTTGTTTCTGGGCGTAAGCCGCTTATAAGTTGTGAGTTATAATTAAAAACCAAACGTCTTATTTACGTTATAATTTTGTTGCTTAGAAACGGATATTGTACTGAAATTACTGGAACGATAAAATAATTAAAAACCTTTAACAATACAACAAATGAAGTTCCATAACTATCGAGGGAAATCCGTGCTAATATTATAAAAGAAACTCTATCTGTCTGTCTGTTACGCTTTCACGCCAAAACCATTAAACCGATTTTGATGAAATTGAGAACAGAGATAGAGTTGACTTTCAGGAAGGACATAGGCTACTTTTTAACCGACCAGATAAAAAAGAGGGTATGATTTTACGCAATAAGTATTATAAGACGGAAAAATGTCTGCCCTGTGAAAGTTGTGTTATTAAAATAATTCACGCGGGCGAAGCCGCAGGCGGAAAAAACTGGTTTACAGTTTTAATTTTCAGTGGTGAAACTTCATTATCGTTAAAATATATCACTGTTATGATAGATTTATGTTTCATTGAACTATGGGCCACCCAGGCAGCTCGTAAGAAGCGATCACAAGGTCTATTGTCACCAACACCGTGACTTTGACTAGGTGGTACAGTCTTGCAATGACTCGCCCGGATCGGTACCACCGCCTTACCCATTCCTACCACAATTGCGTCATTGCTCGCCATTGTCGTGTTTTGGTTTGGAGGGTAGGGCAGCCGGTAAACTTATTCACGCAAGATGCTTGCCATCCCAGCCTCAGGTTGGCAACGCACCATTTCCACCTTTGGTGTCTATAGGCGACGTGTATTTCTTGCAATCAGGAAATCCGTCTGCTTGTTTGCCTTCCAAAACCAAAAAAAAATTGTGTTTGATCATAATCGGTTGAGCCGTTTAAAAGTAGTGTGGGTGAAAGTGGAGACGTCTTTGCAAGACTCTACCACCTAGACAGACGTAATAGTTAGACAGCTATAATCAAACATAGGTAGAAATACTTAAACAGATAGAAGAATAACTTAACCTAATAAATTCCCCGTGTTGCTCCGGGTTCTCTGCGTAGATTAGACTCTCTACCTCTTTACCAGGTAGATCGTAAAAAGCAAACATAAGTTAACAGGTCACTCTCAACAAGACCACTTTTGTTAGAGTACTGCATAGCAACTAACCCGGGTAGGGACCGCCCTACCTCCTACCGCCATAACGACATTGAGTCAGAGGGTAGGGTAATCGGTAACTGGACTGGCACATAGGCCTAACATCCCGGCCACAGGGCAGCGATGCACCTACAATAACCAATATGACGTCTATAGGCCACGGTTATCTCTTTTCATTAGTAGACCCGTATGCCTGTTCGCTGTCTTATCCCATAAATAATAACAACCAAACTTGGAAATACCGATATCTCTCAAATATACAAACATATATATACAATCACACTTATGCCCATCTCCGTCGAAGGACGAAACCGAGCCTCATGGTTAGAGTTAGGCGTGTACACCACTCGACCGACGCGGCGATGATAGCCTTCTTTATCAGTATGTTGAAATGTGAAGCGTCAATGTTATATCTTTTTTCTTAATTATACAAAAACATATTGAAAAACAATCAATTACAATGATTAGAATCGGGTTCAATATTTGAGGGATACGATTTCATCCTAAAATCTTAAATAAAATATGTTCTATTAAAGGAAGTGAATTATTAACAAATATCTGTTACCAAAATAAAATATAACCCCTACTAATATAAATGCGACAGTGTTCGTGTATGCTGTTTTCTTGACAAATGGCTAAACCGATTTTTATAAATCTTGGAGAACATTGGCTACTCAGCTACTAATTTAATATAAGTGCTTAGAGCGAAGCCGTGTAATTGCTAGTCTCTTTATTCTCTATAAACTTTCACCAACATGCAGTCTTATGATGAAAAATTTGAAATGAATAATGAAATCTACAATGGTGACTTTAGTGGCCCAATAGTAGTAAATCCACTTATGCTGCCATGTTCGTATGCAACCTTAATATGATGACGAGCGGTCCCATTACTTTGTGATGCATGGAGAGAAACCGTTGATTAAATTACGAGCATCTTAATTGCCACACTCGATGCAATCAGGGTCAGGTCCGTATACGGGCAGACATTAGACAGGTATGTATGCTTGTCACTATACGATTTAGCAATCTGTATCTCAGATATTTATTACGGAAAATTGAACTAGAATGGTTACGACTCTAAGTACTACGATTACTATAATATTTTGTATAAATGCTTTTAATATTCTAAAATACACGCAAAATATTGAACTACATATGACATATTCTGTGATAGTCTGACGTTTTAATCATAAATTATTCTCGACAAAACACTCCGTTAAGTTCACCGAAAATTCATATAATTAATATAAGAACCTTATTCAATATTATACTGCAGTGATTTATGAAAAGCACAAACAAAGGTTAGATACCTATTCGTACGGGAAATGCAAGAAAATAAAATCAAAAGCATCGGTTTGTTCTACTTTCTATGAAAGTTGTGATACTATAAAAATGATATCGTCGACTTCAGCGACAGCGGTAGGACATGATCTGTTTCCGTATTGTTTGCTCCATTTATCAATGGTAGTAATTCTCCTGCAGTAATTTTTTTTATGGAATGAGAAAGCGAACATGCACACGACTCTCCTGATGATAAAAGGGAACAGAAAGGCAGAGAGTGTCGCTGTCCTGTAACCGGGGTGTCAGGCCTGGTGTGTAAGTCGACCGGCTTCCTTACCCTCAGGACCGTAAGATGACATTGTCATTATGACTATAAGAATTGGTAAGGTGATGGATCCCTACCCGGGCGAGTTGCTGCACAGTACACTCACACACACCGCCAAGAAGCTTGTCAAAAATGAACACTGGTTTATTAGTCACTAGAAATGTGAGTAAATCACATCATCAGTAGTCATATGAAGTAGTCTCTCTGTGTAAAAACTAGTGTCCTGAAATCATCTCATATAGAATGATATGGCAAGGACAGAGAGGAAGAACTTGACTAGTTGGTTGAATTTAGGGACAATTTGCCTTTTGCGATGTTATTTGTTGGGATGTTAATTGATTATAGTCCAAGGAAGCCTGAGGTAGGGCAGCCGCTAAACTTGCTATAAGCTTAACATCTCAGGCTTTAATTGACAACTCATTATTACCACATTTGACGGCTTTCGGCAACTTGTTGGTATTTATATATCTCAGGTTTAGGAAATGTTTTTGCTTTTAACTCTTTTTTTGCAATTGTATTAGGAATACTCAATTTTAATAAAAAATTTAGAATTTACATTACTATTTAAGATATGCTGAGTAATCAATTAATCCTTACCCTCATCAATAAGTCCGTAGGCCCACCAACAAATATGCAAGTTTAATTATGATTTATTAAAATTCTCCACTTGGAAATTCATTGACCGTAGTTCATCGAAACTATCAAGTAAACGTTACCGACAATCAAGGAAACATAAAATTTTACTGTACGTATTCAAATGTCAAGAGTTTGTTATTTATATGTCGTATATTATGCAGCGACAATTTTATACTTTGAAAGTATATATGTGCATTTATGTTCGAGTTGAGATAGTTCAGTGCTAAGACGTCAGCAACATAGTTAATAATCATTGTATATTTCATCCCTAATGATGTAAGATTCGAATATACCATCGACCTTCATCAATCTATTCAATGGATTAAAATTGTTTGATAGATAATTTTAATAGTTAAAAATGATAATAAAAATGTGTTTTTTTTAAATTCCACCATTGAGTTTAAAAAAAAATTAAAGCTAACGGAAAGTACAGCCTATAGGATATGCAAAATTAAGTTTAATTATTTTCCTGACACAACGTTTGGGTTGCCAAGTGTAAACAGGCATTCCACTCGTAGTTATTTTCAACCATTTGTTTAAATAGTAAGGCCTAATCTAGCCAGATGTGAAAGTTTACCGGTTACGCTACCCTCCGGACTGGAATACAATATTGTCATTATGGCGATAGGAATAGGTAAGGCGGTGAATCCTTACTCGGACGAGTTGCTGCACAGCACTCTACCACCAATGGTCTTGTTGGCAATGATCCTGATAACCTATGCTCACCTCTTACGAGATGCTTGGTAGAAAGGCGAACTATTTTACAGAGAGGACCCGGACCAACACGAGGAAAAATAGCAATAAATAATAAACTAAATGCTAAAATAGTTTAATTCATTATATATTTTTTTTAGTTAAATTAATTATAATCTTACATTAATTATTTTTTTAGTATGGAGAAGTACTACGATACTTGTACTCGTAGCTATACTATCACATTAATCACATAAGCCTTGGCCGGGCCCAGCGTTTCATTAAAGCTCGTTTATACCGTTGGAAATGTCTATTATCGTTTTGGATTGTGTAACCACTTCATCAATATCCAGTGTCCAATTTAATTGGTTTTAAGCCGTATAATTAATATTTGATTTGTATTTCTCTTATATATCATCTTTCCTACCTTCTAATTAAAATAATCATTTAAGTCATAAGCTCAAGTTAAAAATCACCAATATGAACTCCCAAATTAACTCATCAAGTGTTTATTCATTATCATTAGGGTTCAAAAAAGTTTGTTTTAGTGGAATTATAGATATGAATAGATTTCTGATAAAAGATAAAATATAAGATTAAAAGATTTACTTCGTAATTTAAAAATATTAAAAGTATGAACAAATACTTTTTTGGCGGGAGTATCCAAGCTACCTTTTTTATATTTTATGATTTGCGAACATCGGAACTACAAGACTAATGATATAGCAAATCAGTAAAAACTACATATTTATTTTATTATTATATTTATATTAGTGTGAATAAAAAATATACGAAATAACATAAAATATAAAATGGCGGTATTATCTATCATAATATTCTAAAGTTAAAATGTAGCAGATGTCGTAAGAAAATACTTAAATATGATAGGAACAAAATACAGTAGCAAACTTTTAAAAATATCATGTATCTTATTACGAAACCGAATTAAAGATGACAGATAATAATTCTTGACAGTTTCAAAAGTGATTATGAATAATGTATTATTAAACATTAAAATTCAATAGCGGTGTTGGAATGCAATAAAATATTTTACAGATTTGGGATAAATTTCAAATATGTGTTTTGAAATGTAACCCGAACCTATAACATTATTCACGATAATGTAGCGAGGGCCGTATCAATGTAATATTAGTAACAATAGTATTCGTAGTAGCGATTTGAATAATTCATTAAAACTAACAAGAAACGGATTTCTACCGATCGTCAGGTTTTCTATTATTGTTTAAGTTAGGTAGTTAAAATTATACAATATTTTTATGAACTACTTAGTGTATTAAAAATTTTTTATACAATACTAGCTTTCCGCCCGCGACAACTTTCAAAGGGAAGACATTTTTCCGATTTATAATAACTTAATGCGTATAAACATACTCCCTTTGTATATGGTTGAGTAAAAAAAGTAGCCTATGTCCTTCCTCAAGGTCAACTCTATCTCTGTACTAAATTTCGTTAAAATCGGTTCAGTGGTTTAAGAGTGAAAGCGTAACAGACTAATAGACAGACTTACAGAGTTACTTTCACATTAAAATATTAGTATGGGATTTGATAAATTAACATAATAACTTTTTCTACTGTCTTTTTTATTTCAAATATTTTTATCATTTCTTCTATTTAAAATACATGACGTCTAATTTTGTTTGTGTTTTTTCGTAACGGTTTAATAATACAATTTAAATAACGTTATGTTAACTGCGTCAAAAATACCTAAACTCGAAATGACTAATTATATGGGATTATGTCCATTATTTATACCGTGACCTAAAACAATAAACAAACTGCATATGTAAAATTCTTCACCTCTGCAGACAAATGAAATGTGCTATTCCTGATGAATGCTCGGATTCTTGAAGGGTCTTAACGAGATCTAAAAACGAACTACTGGACTGAAAACTCATCGTATCACCGTCATTCCAACGCCGAGTTGAAAGAGACCGCCTCCTGTCATTTGGTCCGGTATTCGGATAATTAAGGTTGGCCCAGTTGGTGTTGTTTGGTTTCTTGTCTGTGTTATCTATGTATAATAGTTTTGGTGAAAATAAAAACAAAATAGACATTCCGATGACGTGTTTGATTAGAAAATACGAATGAAGTTACGACTACCTATTAAATGGGAAAATATAGGTCTCTAAAATGTAACGACTTATTCAATATCGTTAAATAACTTTGTATTTGAACTCGTAATATCTTACATAATAGTTCTGCCGTAGTAGAAAAAGGTGCACCGGTAAAAAAGGTCGGCCCAAGAAACGCTGGCTAGATGTCGTGGGACAAGATATGCGTGCCAATGGACTCACTACTGGGGATGCTGAAGACTGAGCGAAGTGGTTTCCACGTTCAAATGTAAGGGACAACCGGAAATAATGCTCGGATGATGATGATGATGTTTTAGAATTTAATACGTCTAAGTGTTGGTTTTTGTGTTTGCATAATGATTAATAGAGTTTATTATAGAATTATATTTATTGAATCGAAAGGAAGGCAAATGAGGAATATTTCCTGATGATGATAAGGCTTAGATATTAAACACTGACCTGACAATTACCATCATTGTCTTTATAAATAGGTAAGGCCTACCTAAATGACGGACCTCACGGCACTTACCTCGTACAAGCTACTTTGTATGAAAGAACATTGCCTATATTATTCAAGAGCCTTGAATCAAAGAGGAGAAAATTTATTTGACTTCTAATAAATAAAAATCAAATATGAACAAATTTGTCAATATTTGTTAAGATATAGTTTAGGTTCTTACCCTGTGCAGACAAAGGTAGTGATGTAATATCTACAAAATAAAATTAAAAAAGTTAATAGCGTACAACAATAAAAAAAACAAAAAATATCGAATACTTTTCATCGAGAACCAAAGAAACGGTACCAACGAGTTTCTTGAAATATTGTATTTAGGGTGTTTCGGGGGCGATAAATCGATCTAGCTAAGTTTTATTTTCATATTCCATTTAGTAATCGTATTTTCATTGAATAAAAACCTCCTACAATATCATTATAATACGAAGCTAAATTTCGCGACGAAGCTAAATCTCGGTCTGATTGATTCTTTTATTTTTTTCCCTTTTTGTATTGTTCATATTTCATCAGTAAGTAATTTGAATAATTATAAGTAAATATAATAAAAAAAAATAATGTCCTAAAAAAAGAACATCCAGGTACTAGAATAATAAATTGAAACTTCGCTTAATTTAATTAAAGTATTAATTTATGAATAGTTTACGTAACCATAAAGCAGATAAAAGCGGGTCCCGTATAAGCCTTACACTTGACAGATGTTAGGACGGATAGAGTAGGGCTTATTGATGAGGAATACTTAATCAACGTCCGGGACGTATTCTCAGAGTTCCAATGTACTTGATTTGTTGGCCTTACAATGAAAGGCATTTCATTGGCTTCATTAAGAAAATTAGATTCGCATAGGTGTGTTCGTTGGACAGCCCTATAGGGAAATTCAATTGTGCACTGTTCAATCATTCCATTAATGTTGTAAATTGAAGTTAGAACACGTTTGTTTATTTATGTACACAGTTATTCGTGTTGGTCCGGGTCTGTGTAGTATAGAAGCCAGCAGGCAGCTGCTTACCAGGCAGCTCGTAAGAGGCGAGCATAGGTTATCTGGGTCATTTCCAACTAGACCACTGGTGGTAGAGTGCTGTGCAAATATCCACCACCCTACCTATTCCTGCCACCATAACGACATTGTCGTGATCCGGTTTGGAGGGTAACAATAAAAGTTTGTCAAATTTTTGTAAAATTATTTCAATTAATAGAGGTTTACGTTGAGAGATAAGTAATTCAGTATTTTTTACTCGTATATATTCAAATAACACATTTTAAATTTGCAATAACTTTATTATGAATGCTAATTTTAGTTAAAATGTTTTATGACAAACATACCATTATCAGTTTCTATTAATGTATCATAGAAACATTAACCACTTAAGATATCAAACCCTCTTTTAAAATCACAATTTACTATAAGTAATGGATGCCGTAAAATAGTCCTAATGACACTCACTTTTTATCAATAATATTCCATATGCTGGCAATAACACGTAGTAATAAGTGCGTTCTATAAAACATTGCTCGTCTAATGGAGTAAGATATCGGACATTACACCCGTCTGTTTTTTAAGTGAGTCGATAAACTTTTGTAGCAACAGTTTCTATATTTGGTTCACTAGGGTTATTTATTTCATTAAACAATTCCATTGCTTAGTGGTCAATAGTCAATATTTTTATTCAAAATAGGACCACTTTAAATCTTTTTTTGAGCGTCAATTTAAAAAAATAATTATACTATAATACAAATAGAAACAAAACAACTAATATCAATTTAAATAATAAATGTCAATTACAAAATGTCAATAAATTAATTTAAAACAGAAATGGCAATTTCAAATAATTCCTTACAAAAAAAAAACTCTTTGTAAACATTAGTTATACAAAACAAATAGCATTGTAATAACAACATTAATATTATAACTAATTAAATGTCAATCCTAACTATCATTAAAATCTACATACATATGTATTCAAATTTATATAAAATCTATATGTAGTAATATATCGTTAGGAGGATTCTTCATCGGCTTACTATAATAGTATCACGGAAAAATTATGTAAATGATAAATAAATAATATTCTTAGACAAATTATACTGTCGTGTTATGTGTGTTAATCAAAAATACTAATACTGAAATATATTAAATAAACTCCTAAATCCAATGTATTTTAATCAAGTTCTATTATTTGAAAGATTATAAATCCCTTATTATTATTGTTAATGAAAGTAACTCTATCTGTTTGTCTGTTACCCTTTCACGCCTAAACTACTCAACCGGTTTTGATGAAATTTGATACAGAGATAAAGTTACCTTTGAGGAAGAACTGACTACAATTAACTGACTACATTAATAAATAATAGTTTAAAAAAACCAAAAAACACGCTTTTATTTCTTGTACAACTAAAAACTAGAAAATAATTCTAAG
>DVZL01001808.1:0-16697 GCA_018236625.1 Lasaia peninsularis
CATACATACATACATACATACATACATACATACATACGTACAACCCAAGCTAATAAAAGCGTATTAAAAATACTCAAGTTTTACGTAAAAAATATGAATTTTCAATAGTAAACTATTGTGATATAAGAGCACGGGAATTTCATCTTTAATATCTTTCACGGCGTTGTGCAGTTCGCGTATTCAGAGCATTGCGTGGAACATTCAATAAATTGAAAAACTCAGCCGACTTCCTACTGTGAAATGCATCTCATGTAAAACGAATACGAGCTTAAAATTTAGTCTCTGCAAATAAAAAGTATGAACATTTATTTTTTTGTTCCACTTTTTTATATTTTAGGGTTCCGTTCCCTTTAGTTCCCTTTAGTAAAAACGGGACCCTTTTACTAAGATTCCGCTGTTCATCTATCTTTCTATCTGTCACCAGGCAGTATCCCACAAACTGCGATATTTAGACAGTTGAAATTAACTCAAACTAACAAACGTTAAAAACAAAATAAAATAAGTATACAAAAGGTTGCTCGTATACAAGAAATGTGATTTTTTGCCGTTATAGATAATAGGACGGAACACTTCGTGCTCGAGTCAGACTCGCACTTGGCTGATGTTTTTCTTGTAATACGATATATTTACCTGTTACCTCCTGTTTATTTGAAGTTTAAGGTGTTTGTTTGGCCGTTTCTCGTAATTGGCTAGATTTGGACAGTGTAAGTTGTAATATAGGGTATTCTGATTGCCGGAGAGTTTATTTTGTCGTTTCTTCTCCTGATAGAATTGTTTTGAAAAAGGTGGTTGTTGGCAGTTCAGAAATAAAAAAAAAATATAGAAATACAAATATAAAAAAGAAAGTACCTTCACGCCTATTATCCTTGAAGAGGTAAGCAGAGGTGTGCTAGTATATTCACGTGTCGTAAGTCATAGATAAGTGGGTGGCAAGCCTATCGCCACTTCGGGCACGTTCCAATTCCGGGCAATGTAATGCTTACTCAGAAAAATCTGAAAAATATTTAGGAAAAGTTGTCCAACCTGGGAATTGAACCCTAACTAATGGTCTTAACAGGCGACACCGTACCGTTACATCACAGAGGCGATTTATTGTTATTAAATATTTAAAAAAATATCGTCACGCCCATATGGATATCCTCGAAAGGGTAGATAGAGACTTGTGTGTGTGTGCAAGTTCGATGCCGTGTCGGGCACAAATCCCGGGTTTCCTCATTATTTTGTCCTTCACTGTAAGAGCAGTCAGAAAAATATGTACTTAAGTCAGATAAACTCGTTGGAACATGGCGAGGTTCGAACCTGGACTACCGAAGTTAAAGTTCGAAGCGTATACCACCAAGCTACCGAGACCCAACTATTTTAATAAATGTAAATATCAAACCTTTATATTATATATATACGGGAAATATATTCACATCAAAAATGCCTTCCGCTATGGGGAATCAAACCCAAACTGATTTACTAATAACCTGTGTATGAAAACTGAAAACATATTTTCTGTTTGTAACCTTCAAATTACCATTACGAATATATTGATTATAATCAACTCGAAACTGTGAACGAACCAACAACTCAACGGCTCAGTAAAATTTTGTAAAAAAATATTATTTCGCCAATATTATTATAGTTTAATAAATTTAATAAACAGACCCAGAAATACAGAAAAATATGTACATTGTACATATCACAGATCTGCATCTATCGGGAATTGAACCCGAAACAATTTACTAAAGTCTAAAAAAAAGGAAATGTGTATATAAATACCGAAAACATATTTTTTGTCTGTGACCTTAAAATTACCATTGCGAATGTATTGATTACAATCAACTCGAAACGTTGACGAATCAACAACTAGACGGCTCAGTAAAATATCGCAAAAATTTTATTATTTCGCCAATGTTATTACTGGCTGGTGTGCTGCACACAGTTTTCAGCTGCAAACTCAATTTAAAAATACAGCTTTAACCTAGTTTTTAACATTTTTAATATATTATTTTTTCACTCGGTTTTTTGCAGTGTGAAACGATAAGGGTTAATTGGTATCTATACAAAAAATAAAATTTAAGTATCTGTTTATAACACGCTTACACGCTTTATAAACGCTTTTAATTAAATGTATATTATGTATGTATATAATAATATTTTTTTATAGTTTTTGTCTGTCTGTCTGTTTATTCCCGCTAACCTCTTGAACGGCTGGATTGATTTTGAAGGAACGTTTACTTGAAGATAGCTAATATAATATGGAGTAACTTAGACTAACTATATATAGAATTTTATTAAAAAAACGTGTACTAAACCAAATTTAATAAAACTTTATATAGACATAGCGTGAATAGGTTATATATTTTTTATAACCTTCTTGGGAAAACTAGACTAGCGGACCGGATTCGTAATAGTAAGATCAGAAAAAGAAAGTGTCGGTGTAAAAATGAGAAAAACATTCTCCGATGGTTCGTTCAAGCGATGCGATGCGATGATTGTAGGTATTTTTATACAACACTAGGCAAACGAGCAAGAGGGTCACCTGATGGTAAGTGATCACCGCCGCCCACGAACACCCGCAACACCAGAAGTATCACAAATGCATTGCCGACCTTTTAGGAATGAGTATGGTACCCGGGAAGACCTAGTGTTACATTCCACGACCAATTGGTCATGTATTATCCGAGAGTGATGTCAAGAGTGTCCAAATCCAGCGTGTTTGTATGAAGAGAGTAATGTATGTGAAGAAAGGTGAACAAATATGAAGGGATCGTGATACATGCCGAATTCATTATCTCTTACAATCCTGCAAAGAATTCAGCGTGAAGGTATGCATGTATTTTAGTTAAAAAAGGGACAGAATTGAATTTTTTTCCGACTTATATCGTTTATTACGTAAAAATATACCCTCTGTTTAATGTAGTCGGTCAAAAGCCTATGTGTTATTCTAATGTATAAGCTATCTTACTGTAAAATTTTTTTTGCATTTTTTGAAGGAGTAACCAAACAAACTATCGCATTTATAATATTTCCTCCCCTCGTATAATTCATATTACCTACTATTTCTAGATAATGAATACAAAACAATATGAAAATCTAAATCCATGGCACTTTATACAATATAGATAATAAGTCTATCAACAATACAGTATTAAAATAGGTATTTCAAATTCAGTGACGGTATGACACGGCTAAAGTTATCCCTGGTTTGATCACAATAAGGTATTATCATGTATTAGTAAACATTACCATGAAAATTTCATACTGTCGAATAGTCAAGTCGAATTTTTTTCTGTTATAGAAATTAATTCAGCAAGAATCTAAATTTTAATAAGTGTATCAGAAAAAACCCGACTACTAGCTACTATACTAGCAGTCCCGGCGAACTTTTTATATTCAAAATAAAAATAATAAAAAAAACTTCACTTTTAAATTTAATTTGAATTCTGAACGACCTTTATACTAAATATTGACATTAATATTTATACGATACTAAATTCAACTGTCTCGCTATCACGATCCATGAGATAAAGTCTTATGACAGACAGACAGAGCGATCTTAGTAATACCATTTTTGCCCTTTGGATACTGAACGATAAAATAAGAACAACACTCACACCAGGTTCTTAAAAACATAAACTCAATTTACATTTGGTCGAAATCGATTTTTTTAAATTTACTATTAAGATATGATGATCTTGACTTAACTATTCGAAAACGAGAAATGTTCATGTTAGGAGTACGGCTTATTAGACGTGAATGCATTATACAATCAACTGATAATATGACATTTGACCGCTCATCAATATCGGTATTGATCGTTTGTTTTAAGCCTCAAAAAACTTATTAACATTTATGGAAATATGATTATGGACTTCAAAAAGGATTATTACTTAAACTGTGTGTTAATAAAACGATTACTCAGTTATTCAGATTCTTGTTTTATTTTATGGGATACTAGCGACCCGCCCCGGCTTCATACGTTTTTACTATACATGTTATATACATAAAAACCTTCTTCTTGAATCACTTTATCTATTTAAAAAAACCGCATCAAAATCCGTTGCTTAGTTTTAAAGATTTAAGCATATATAAGGATAGACAGAGAAAGTGACTTTGTTTTATGATGTGTGGTGAAGACAGCGAAAGTGTGCTTGACATGGGCATTCTGTTGGTAAAAGACAACCTAGGCCTATAGACACCTTTGATGTTGTAGGTGCATATGCAAGTCTCCCGGCTACCCTGCCCTCTGGACTGGAACACGGCAATGTCATTATGACTGCCGACGGGATAGTGGATCTCTCTACCCCCAGTGTTCATGTTGAAAGTAATCCAGTTAACCTACGCTTGCCTCTTACAACCTGCCTGGTAGGGAGGCAGATGGTCTATTCTATATAGAGGACCCGGACACGGGGATGCTTGTTTTCTAATATAGGTCATACTTAGAGATGATCTCATATTAATTTATGAGTATTGGTTCAATGGTTTTTGAAATATTTATACAAATAAATATGTGTATGTAATATTAAAATAAATGCGTATGTATGTTAACAAGGTACATATACTTATTTGCTATAATAAGGAACCTTCTTTACATATTATATGTGAAAGTTTCTGCTTTCTAGCTATATAAAATACAGCCTTGCATAGACAAACAGACGAACAGTAGTTTTAGTGATATTTTTTAGGTATCCGAAGGGTACAAAGGGTAAGGTAATTTAAAAACATGGCGGCAGTGAGTTGCCATTATTCGGTGACTTTTTAATACCAAAATTTGCATAAATGAAAAGTCTTAGAACGATATAAGAAAACTAGTTTTCAACGCATTTGTATTTAAATTTAATAATACCGAGCAGTGTATAATGTGCAATATACATTGCGTCTTTACTACCCAGTTAAAAGACATGGACTTGCGGACTTCAATTAAACTTAGCACATTCTACCTGACAACACCTGCATAATATACACAGTAACGGCTAACTTTAAAACAAGATATTCCACGTGATCTCAATACAAATATAATGCGTTTATTATGTAAACTATTTATCCAACAGCCATTCTAATTTATGAATGAATGAATTATATACATTCGATGTTATGTATTAATTGTATTACCCGACTAACAGTCAACCTTTTAGCTGAACAAATTGGCTTTGAGAAACATAGTACAATGATATAAAATAAAAATGTACACCAATAGGTAGATATATAAAAGTACTTTATTATGATGAATAATAAATACAGAAAGAGAATAAAGATTTAAAAAATACAATAATGTTTTTTCGTTAACCTATAGAATAAATCTTAGAAATTGTTTTCGCAAATAGAAAATTTCTAAACGCACGCGTAAATATCAATTATTACCTACAGTATTTGAGAGGATGGACAACAAATGTTTGAAATTTACTAAACATTTATTGAAAATGATATTTTATAATTATGTATTCATCGAGTTTCATTATTTTTGAGATGTATTATGCTATTCGGGGCAGAAACAAATTCAACGAATCAAAAACCATGAAGATTGGTCCAGTAGATTTCGAGTTATAAGTGTTGTAACAAACTCGTCCTTGTTTTATATATTTATAGAAGATATTTGCCTCAATAAGCTCTCGTAGTGATGGACAGGGAAATTGGAATAGTGTTATACTTTTAATAATTTTAGCTTCCTGTGACAGGTTCTCGTATCGCTCTGTCGAATTTACGTCACCATGTGTCAGTGTGTGGTTTCTTATTGGTTTTAGTCTTAGAAACAACAAGCCAGATTAAAAGTTACATAGATATTTGGTTATTCAGACTTATCCCACCTTTAAGCTATTTCCACTTTTCACGTTCTGGCTTGAAAGGTAGATAGTTGTATTATGTACTTATAATAAACTAACTTACAAAATTTCAAATTTTGTGAAATATAATGAAATGGAATGAAATGAAATGGAATGGAATGGAATGAAACGAAATGAAATGAAACGAAACGAAACGAAATGAAATGAAAATTATTTATGTGCCGAATATGTGTGTTTAAAAGATGTTAGTGTTACAAAACAAGAGTTTTTAATTATATCAACATAATATTCTACCACTATGTGGTGTGCAAATATTTCAAAATATAATTTATATTTATTTATTTATTAAACAATATATTACATATTAGTTATTTTATTATCTATAAGTAAACATTATTTTCACACGAATTATTTTAACCCTGTCTACCATAAACTACCAATGTTATTAATAATTGTTTACTACAATAAAAACGTTATCGACTTTCTGGTGGAGTGTAGTTAACGTCCAACTTTGACGCACAAAATCCCAGATTTGAATCCCGGATAGGGCAACTTGTTTATTTGAATTAGGACCTAAAACCTCCTCCTAGCTCCTCCGGCTAGCTGTGCGGATATATGGGTGTAATGGTATTACAGTTTTCAGTCGCTTAGGCTTATTTTTTTAATATACAGATATCTTAAATGTACAGAATTCTCTATTCTACTGTTTTATTATATGTATAGATATAAAACCAGTTACTCTTCGTTCGTCTCGTTTTCATTAAATATTAATTGGTTTGCTACGCATGGAACGATCAACATAATTATAAGTGCTAATACCAATAATAATTAATTTAATACATTTAAATACTTAATAAATTTTATAACTAGTTTAATTTATGAGAAAGGGCATGCTCCGATGATTCGGTCATTTGGAAATGCTGGCAGATAAAAGATTGACAAAACAGATATATATACAATGCGAATGTGGATGACTGGTGATGAGGGTGGTGTCAAGAGTCAAGAGGAAGCTAGATACTCTCTGCCTATACTGCAAGGGACCTGGCGTGAAGCTATGTATGTATAGCCAGATTCAATTTTTATATAAAGGTGTTCGAGATTCATTATTTTAATAACGACTGTTATAAGTTAAATATTTTACACTATTTTCCACTCAGATCCGTTAAAGTCTACTTCTTTATTTGTCAGTTAGTCTACCCTTCGACCTTTATTCTATTGATGTTTCCTGTAAAAAAAATGTTTCCTGTGTACACATTCTAGCCCTGCTACTAAAGACATACCATCAAAAACATCCTGTAAAAAACCAAGACCCGCAGCTCAATTTTTCTACTGTAAAAAGTTGTTTGATCCATGTAAAACCAAATCGGTTAATTTATTTAGTTAAGGGACCTTCTGTCTTAAGTTACTTCGTAAGTTATCATCATATATCAATATTAAAAAAAATACGTTTTTAATAAATAGCTCGACTTGGCCATCGCATGAAAAAACAATTTTTAAATAAATATATTTAGATTTTTTAGTCTAGTGTGCTCCACGCGATTGAAATTCGTCTCCATAATGGATGTATAAGAAGACTAAAACTCAGGCTTCTTATATTGTCCACAACGAAATTATAAGGGGTCGAAAACAGCCTGAATTGTTTCAAGAAAAGGATGGTTACGGCCCTGCTGCTCGACTTGGCGAGGCACTACCGTGCCTCCAGATACATACGTATATAAATATCTTCACCTCCGGTACCTTACCATAGTATCAAGTGAAGGTGAAGTGAAGGTACTTTTTTTAATATTTTTTGTAAATAGCATTAGAAATACATCATCTATGAAAATTTCAACTATCTAGCTATCATAATTCATAAGATACAGCCTGGTGACTCATAAACGTACAGGCGGAGAGCGGAGTCTAAATAAAAAGGGTTCCGTAGCATTATCTATAAAAACGAAAAAGAACACGTTTTTTCAATTTTCACCCTTTGGGTACGAAACCTCAAAAATCTCTTCTTCGTAGATTTAAAATACAGTTATACAAACTGGAATCTAAACCACATGACCCGTCATCCTGATTGAGACGGACAACCCAAATTAGCACTTAATTGAATTCAAAATTTGACAAGATTTGCGGATTAACCTAAAAAGTACCTAAACATAAATAAAGTGCGATGCCCAGAAAGAAAATAAAATATTTATTTGTATTAATAATTGATGTGACAGACTGAGTGGAAAAAGGTGTTCGTATGCCATTAGCGTAACACCTATTTAATAAATCTGTCTAATCTGTGGCCAGTGTTGCCGCTACCAAATTTAAATTTACCCAAAATAAATCTCGTTAATGCATTTGACATAACATAATAAACATACACATATTCATGGATAATGAAAGCCACTGAAATGTGTATGGAGATTAGTAAGATAATGAATAAAATATTGCTCTAAAGTACGCTTTAATATGGTGAGGACATTTTAAAAACGTTTCCCTGGAAAAAGGGTCTACATATTTTTTCACCCTTTTTATTTGTTAACAGGTTTTCGCAGCTTCACATACAAATATACGTACATAATAAATTTACAAAAATATTAATACTTTTTCATATTATCAACTTTAAACAACTTTTGCATCGTAAGAAAGATATATCGTCTAAACGTCAAATATGCTAATGGAGCGTTGCCAACAAATATATAAATATATATGTCCCCTTAATAGTAACAGTAAAAGGTAAGTTTACTGGTTAATAACATCACATTACATTTCATGTTAATTTTATATGCGTTTTATGTTAAAGGTATGATATCCATAAATTTACTGACACAAAGAACTTAAAATCTTAAGCTTAAATTGGTCAACGCCTCTATAGTATATCAACATAAGTTTTAAAGCAACAAGAAATACATGCTTTTTGGCCTTAAGAAGTTACTACTTGTAAGCGTAGTTGGTTTCACAGTGTAAATCATATTTTTGACACAGACAATAAAAATAACGATAGCTTTATATTTTTGAACATCAGTATAAAGGTTGTAATTGAAGATAATCCTTTCGATTATTCAAAGCAAAATACATTTATAAAAGAGCCCCATTTTATTTACGCGTTTAACTTTCAAAGAGCAAAGCTCTTATCATTTAAAGCTTAGAAATAAAACGTAGAGGAATCGTAGCCCAGATACGGATCGTAGCCACTATTACTTGTTAGCAACAGTTGCTCCTAACTCGCGCTACGCTACGCTCGTCCGTTCATATTACGACGCCGCACGAAAGTTATTACTCATCATAAATTTACTTTCAACAATGAAACAATCGACTACGAACTTCTAAAACGCAACTAATATTTTGTGAAAAATTGTGATTTTTTTAGTTAACTAAGAAAATTTATTAATCTTTTTTTTAATCTTTCAAAGTATAGACATGTGCATTTTGAGTTTTAAAATGTTACGTATACTAATGTGTTATTGTTTACTGACATATCCTAAAGGTAATCATTATTCTATATTTTATTGATATTAGTATTTATCCATTATTTATGATTTGAATTTTTACTGTTAAACATATTGTGATTTTTGTGCATAGAACCTTTACTTTTTAATTCCTTTACATTTTTCTAAAAAACTTTAAAAGTTATTCTGGTAACCTTTTGCTTATTTTTATTTTTGGCTAAATAGTTTCGTATATTTAGCTAGCTGATAATAATTGTCAATACAGACGTTTTTGGAGTATGTAAATTAATATTCCCACAATCCACGTCAATGTCATCATCTATGTCTGAAATTTTCTCAATTATTTTTAATTGCCTTTAACATATTTGTCTTATACTATTTTAAAATTAATATTAATAAACTAAGTTTTTCATTTTATTTATTATTTTCTTTGAAATATTAATTCTATATTTTACTACCAGTTACTTAAATGTTTATTATAGATCTACCATAAATAGGCCAAAATAATCCAAACATTGAGTAACACCTGTTTTGTGAGTTTTTTGGGATCTTTTAATAAATTAAAGTTAAAGTTATTGGATATATCACAGGAACTCGTAACCTAAGCTTTTATCCGGGTCTAATCTATCTCTATGCAAAAATAATTAACATCGATTTATTTAGTCATAATATCAAACTATACATGTACAAAAGATTGATTATTTATTATTACTCGAACAAATAAGTAAAAAAGTATTTGAATCATTCAAACCATTTTTTAAATTGAGAAAGACTTTAAGCAAAGATTTTTTTAAGTTTCAAATAGAGAGTTCTTGTATATTTCAACACTTTTTTATTTCAGTAACGATATCTCTAAAGGTTGTCAGTATATCAATCCCCAGCTTAAAGCAGAGAGGGGAATCTGTCACTATGACATGTGATTATGATCTCGAAGGTGGGAGGTTATATTCCGTGAAATGGTATCGAGATAACGAGGAATTTTACCGCTACATGCCACGGCTGAAGCCCCCTCAACATGCTCACAGATTAGATGGAGTTAAAGTTGACGTGAGTAAACATCAATTATTTTTCTTATTTTAATATTTAATGCTCAAATTTAGGGTTTAGTACTCAAACGTTGTTAGTCTGTCTGTTTATCACGATTCATGAGATACAGCTAGTTGACAGACAGATAGACGTAGGTACAGCGAAGTCTTAGTAATAGCGTTCCGTTTTTACCCGTTGGATACGGAACCCTAAAAATTGACTAGAATCCATGGTGGACAAAATATAACATTAAAGCTATGTCTTTTGTTTGTTTTGTAAATAAAATTACAAAATATTTAAATAAAAAAGACTTGATGATCGTGCAAGTATAACAAAAAATTAAACAACAGACGGTTTCTGGTTAAGTGGTTCTACGGTGTGTTAGTAGCACAATATAAGCGAGACTGATGATATTAAAAATACATTATATGATATTAAACAAAATAAATATAAATTGGTCTAAATCTGTCCAGTTTTTTTTTCCTATAGGAGTGACTATCGTGCATACATATATACATCCATCCATGCTTGCAAACTTTCGCTGTATTTATTACTTTATGTTATGTATTTTTATATTTCTTGAAATCCGAGAATCCTTTCATGGCTAAATTAAATTACGTGTTTTTTTAATTTTATTTAACGTTATTTCTTTTGCATTTTTTGTTACATATTGTTAAACGTCTTTAATTTTAATTAGCTATGTAAGATACAAATCCCTACTCCTCTTATTTGAGGCGCTGACTGAAAATCAGCGTTTCTACTCAACATTTATTCAAGTCTTTTCCCAATAACATAAGTTAACTTACTTAAAAATGTTGTTAATTATAAGATTACTTTTTTTATACAATTATTGTATACTATCTAAAATCCTCGGTGGCTTAGTGGTACGCGCTTCGGACTTCCATCCGAGTAATCCAAGTTGAACCCTGCCATATATACGTAAAAATTAATGTCCTAGTCAAATCTCCTAGATTAGGTAGCCAACCCCGAAATAATCTGATATATTATGGGAATGGGCTAAGGTGAAAGAAAGAAAATTGTAAACTATCTGGGAATCAATGTTTTCTATGTCTGAATAAATATATTCACGCCCATTTCGCCGAAATTGTACCTGGTAGGTTGACTGCCAAGTCTAAAATAAACGCTTGAATGAAAAAAAACTGGCATAAAATGTAAAATAGCTAACATTGTTGAGAAATAAAAAATAAAATAAAAAGCAAGCGCATTTAAAAATAGAATTCAATTTGTAAACGCCGCCAGCGGGAAAACAGCGTCGTGTTGAACCAATTATCGATTAATTAAAGCTATATTGGTGATTTAAGTACACTCTTCGTTAAGTCCAAACCCTGTAATGGCAGCTGGCCGCTAATTGTTTTTAATCCTAATTTACGGAGTTTCATAAACAAACTTTAAGACTTCTGTTTTTTATTCCATTGCCTTGCTTAATGTGAGGGTTTGACTTGTTTGATGATATATCTATTAATAAATAAATATCCTCATGCCCCTATCCATGAAACAATAGGCAGAGGATTTGTGCACCCTCGAGTATTCGACGATATTAGGTCCCAGGATGTGTCAGGTGGTAAACCCGCCGCCATATTGGGCACAATTTGAATCCCAAACAACGTTATGCTTTCCTAAAAAATGTTTTACTTTACTTTAGGATTTTGTGATATATCAGAGTAATGGTGTTGGAAAAATACTCACTATCTCTACAATAATATTATAAATGCATGTATCTCTGCCTGTTACGCTTTCACGCCTAAACCACTGAACCGATTTTGATGAAATTTAGTACAGATATAGAGTTGACCTTAAGAAAGAACAAGGGTTACTTTTTAACCGACTACATTAAAAAGAGGGTATGTTTTTACGCAATAAGTATTATCAGTCGGAAAAAAATTCTGCTCTTTGAAAGTCATCTGTGTTATCAAAATAATTCACGTGAGTGAAGCCGCGGGCGGAGAGCTAGTAGGAAGTATAACAGGATTTATTGGCTCGACGCGACGTCCCAATTTGAAGAACTATTAGTTGTAGTAAAGAAATTTCACTACAAAAACTTCCTCATTTGACAGCCAAAATTTCTTCAAAAAAATATGAAAGCGGTTGAGCTTCATTAAGAATCTTACATAACGAAAATTAGTTTCATTACTAGTAGTACACTTTGTAAAGAGATTGTTGACTTTATATGGACTGTCCCCAATGTGGTGATTTGTACTTCAAATGGCAATAAAGAAAAACCTTATATAAAACAAAGTTTATATTGGTCGAGGGGTTAACGTACACTCCTAACACTAACGACCATCCGAGAGGCTCGGGTTCGATTCCCGATCGGAACAAGAATTTACACGAAGGACATTTATGTCTGCATTTCCGAGTCTGGATGTTAATTGAATTTATTTTGATATATATTTCTATCTTATTATATCTGATTTTTTCTTATATAATTCTATATACTAGTATCGTTGTCTAACACCCATAAGACAAGCATGTAATTTGCTTACTTAAGGGTTAGATAAATCTATGTAATTAGTCCAGGGATATTTGTTATCTTATCTATTTATGTTTATTATCTATTTATGATTATATTAGTCCTGTCTGTCTTAAAACTATTTTTTTCCATTGTATATTTTGATGCGATCACTCTGCAGTTTTTATAATTAAATGTACTACAAATTGTATTTCACAGCATATTTTTTAAGTTAGAAAAACTTCTTGGTACCTACATGGCAGGCTTTATAACCCCGAAAGCCTGAAGCCTTTACCGCTAGATCATTAAGGCTTTAGTAGTACTCACATAGAAATACCTTTGCCATACAAGCAGTTAAAAAGATTTTCTCAATCTACCAAGAAAGATTGATGACATCTTCCTCTCTCCATGTCACCCCCGGTCCGTGCCCCGCAACAGCGAGCCTGTTATGACGAGATAACGTGGAAGTATTTATTTATATTTAATTCCAGTTAGAAAAGTCAACTGCCCGGCGAGTACATCTCAGGGAATTGACTTTAAAATCCCGGGGATTATACAGGTGCGAAGTGTCAGAAGAAGCTCCCTCGTTCCACTCGGCGCAGTCGGAAGCCTTCATGGAAGTGTTCTGTAAGTTATTGACTCTCTATTTTTACCTTTTATATTAAATCATATTTCTTGGATACTTACTTATCTGTGGATGAAATTCAATGAAATATATGGTGAAAGAAACGTAGCTGATTACGTTATCGAGACGTATTTTTCTTCAACGCTAAAAGGTATAGGAATTGTCAAATTCAATCTCTTTCTTTATAAATTATTTCAAATGTAAAATAACATATAAATTATTGATTTACGGAATAGTGCGGTAAAAAGTTGTTACAAAAAATATAGGTATAATTAAATAATTATATTAAAATATTCTACCACATTGTGGTGTGCAAATATTTTAACGAATTTATATTTATTACTAACAGGAATTCTAAAAATCCGAAAAATATGTTCCACTGCTTGTTTTTATTTGCCTGGACCCATATATATCATAATTGTATCATCATATCTATGCCTGGTCCTAATAATTTTCAAATATCTTCAATATACTCTACAGAATTAACTCTTCTACAGTTTTATTGGGCATACCTAATGTACAAACCGATGGATTTGCCACGGGACTCAAAAGGCATAGTTACGCGACCGACCACTGCACCGGCTTACGGCAATTAGGTAGATGGAATTGATAATAGTAGATATTATACTATGTCGGGTATAAAATAATGTGTGTAATCATTTACTTAATGATATTTACCGTTTGAGTCCCGTGGCAAATCCATCGGTTTGTTCAGGCTTATCTCTAGAACAGCTAGACCGCTTTTAACGTGACTTTCATTAGCAAATAGGTAGAATAACAACAGCCACTTTTAATTAAGAATTATATAAAACAATTAAATTCAAACGCGGATGAAATTGTGGGCACAGATAGTAAGTATATATTAAAGCTTCCCTGATAAAATCTATAAGCCAGTAAGTTTCAAGTGATCAATATGTTTGTTTTGATTTTCTGTACACTTTTGATTTAACATGGAATATAAATGATGCAAGTTAGTTGAATCTACCATAAAAGTCGCGTAAAAATTGGTCTAGAGATAAGCCGGAACAAACAGAGAGCCAGGCAAAATTGTCAATTTAGTGTTTGTACTCGTATGTTTACGTATGCCTCAGTGTCCTAGTGGTACGTTCTTCAGATTTCCATTTCGGTGGTCCAGGTTCGAAAAGCGTCATGTACTAATGAGTATTTCTAACTTAAGTACATTTTCTGCGTGCTCTTACGGTGAAGGAAAACATCGCGAGGAAACCCGCATTCATGAAGAGAATTCGACCTAATTTATGATTGGGCCTATTTGTCTTATGGGTTGCAGAGGTCACGTGGAAATCGCTCTGTGTAAAAACTGGTGCCCTTGTCAGAATCCCGTAGATTAGATAACCGACCCCGATATAACCTAATGTAATACAGGATTAGGCAAGGACGAAGAAGAAATATGTACATATTATGTATGCATTTTATAAAAAGCGGTATTAATTTCACAAGCTGTAAGTCCAATTTTATTTATTTGTACGGATTTACAGTAAAACTAGGTTGTGCATGTCGCTGTGTAAAACACGGCAAAACGAATGTTGCTATGTAAACAATGGGAATCAATGTAAACAGTAAAGTTTTTACAAATATTCAAAGAAAAAATGCTGATTCTATACATACTATATAATATATAATAAAACTGTAACTGATCGTACATGGGAAATTTATTTAAAAAAACACAATGTTTTTTACTTTGTCTGTTTGTCTGTATGTTTGTGCACGCTAATTTTAGAAATGGTTTTACCGATTTAGATATAGTTTTCAAAAATATGTTGTGATGGCCTTCACTTAGCATTTAATGTTTATTTCAATTAAATCGGTAAAAATTAAAAATTAATGTCAATTTATGAAAATCACGTAATATGTACCAATTTAAAAAGAGCTCGGGTATCATATTGAACTGATATTAAATACGGTTCAACTCAGGCTGAAAACACGTCGGTTGAACGCAACGCAGCCTCGCGTGGGGTAATGGGGGTAAATCATGTCCGTAAAATATTTCATGACGCTGATTTTTATTCAAAAATTATGGACAGAATTCTAACTTATGACAAGTAAATTACTGAATTGTATTTGTATTGTCCTTGGATTCGATTCTAAAGCCATGTCTTATCAAGCAGAGATAACATTGGTGAAACTTATTGAATTCCTAATGACAGATAATTTGGAAAAAAAATAGAAATATTATTATAGACGCTGACGGACTGATGCAAAATCTGCCAAGTCTATTTTATGATTCCTACGGTGTTGATAATGTAGAATATGTGTAAGCTTACATACTTTCATATTAAACTTTGAGGCTAAGATATATATCCTCAAAGACTAAAATAAAACTTCTTGAACACTGGATATTCATAAATAATATTTTACGGGTTATTTTTAGAACACGGAGTAAAAAGAATAAAGTTCTTATTCTATAACGACACATTAAATCAAAACGATAATTAAATGTCACTTTAATTTACCAAAGTTGAAATCTTTTATTAATCTTACATACCCATGACTTCCTCTGCGTTTGAATTTTCTTATGTTACATGATTTTAAAATAGAAGTCTAAAATAGAAATAGTCTAAGTAAGTTGTAGACAGACAGGCAAACAGACAAAACAGAGACTAAAAAAATATTTTGGTATAAGTACTGTGTATACAGACATATGCATGTAGTAAAAACTCGTCATTTTACTATTAAAAACAGACACTTTTTTGGACAAATTTGTTGTAAATATATGCTGTGCATCTCACTCTGTACGAAAACACGACAAAACGAATGACGCGATTCTATGTAAGCAACACGAATCAATGTAAACAGAAATGTTATTACAAATATTCAAAGATAAAAATGCTGACTCTTTTGTAAATATTTCACGTCCATAAAATATTTCATGACGGTGATTTTTATTCATAAATTTATATCTGTTCTCTGATTTACGACAAGTAACATACTGAATTGTATTTTATTGTTTTTGATTTCGTTTGTCAAGTGATGTTTTGTAAATAGAGATGGCGTCGGCAAAACTCATTGCCCTATTAAAACAGATAATTTAGAAAAAATCGGGAAAGTGCGAGTTGCACTCGCGGACGAAGGGTTCTATAAAAATGGCAAAAATATCACGCTTGATGTACCATTATATATTTGTTTTATTGTGTTTTTAGTATTAGTTGTGATAGCGCCAACACAAATACATCATCTGTGAAAATGTCAACTGTCTAGCTAGCTTGGTTCATGAGATACAGCCTGGTATCTTTTTTATCACGTTTCCTACAGCTTAAATCATAATATCTAATAAAATGTAAGCCTACGTATTGTAGGGGGTTGGTCTTCTTAATATATATATATATATAATTGGCTTGCGAGAGGTATTGATTGTGTTTTATATAAAA
>DVZL01001809.1:0-16696 GCA_018236625.1 Lasaia peninsularis
GCACCGCTGCCCTGTGGTCGGACTTTTAGACCTTACTTGCAAGTCTACCGGCTACCCTACTTTCCATACCGTTTTTTCCACATTCACTACTCTTCATACAAATAAACCGGTTTTAGAGACTCTTGACACCACCTTCAGACAATACACGAGCTATTTAGTCGTGGAATGTCAACTTAGGTCTATATATCTTTTGAATAATAAATATCATAAAACCCGGATGAAGCAGTTGAGAACAACAAGTAAATTTTAGTATAACACTATTCGTTTATAAATCCCTCCAAATTACAAGTTTGTTGTTGAACGTTCCGTATTACGATATATATCAAAACGTTAAGGGTTTGACAGTTCTCCATAAATTATTCTATTATACTCGACCACTTTCACGCTGTAATTTTATTTACAATAACGATATTGATTTTACCTGATTAGTTGACGATGAATTAGTTTTTTCATTGTTCGGATTGATTTATTAATTTTTTTGTTTGTCTACGAGTCATTTCACGTAGGCTTTAGTATAGCTTTTCTGACAGCAAATTTTTATGCTTTGTTGGCAACTACAAAGACTCCGCTGTTAATGTATGTCTGTCACAAGGTTATATTTCATGAACTGTGATATCTAGACAGTTGAAATGTTCACAGATACAGAGTAAACTGAGTAATAACTAAAATTTATGAATTTTTATATTTAGTTATTTTAATGTAAACAAATGTTTTAAAATCTATCTTGCAAGTTTTTTTTTTGTTCACGGGCAGTCAATCGGACTTAGACTTATGGTAGCCATTGTGCGTCTGTGACATGGATATTTACTCCAGCCATCCCAGCTCCTTCCAGAAGGCCAGTAGTCCCTGCAAGCTACCTGTGGTTTTCCGCATAGTCACCGAATAATATTTTCCACAATTACTGTCTGTTCTTCTTTTCTGGCTAATCTCTGAAACAGCTGGACCAATTTTGACGGGACTTACACTGGCAGACAGCTTATATAATAAGGAACGACTTAAGCTACTTTACTAGGACAATAATGAAATAAAAACGCGTACAAAGACGCGGGCACAGCTAGTATAATATAAAGTTTTCAAAATGTAACAAATAACAATGGTTGTAATATCTGAAACATCGTAATATCGGTTGTATAATATCATCATCGTACACGAGCAATCTTTCAATTTTTTGACATCTTGTTTAAAAAAAGTGACAAATTTGTTTACATTATTCACAATATTGTATATTTTTTTACGCCAAATGTGTTTAATTTTCAAACGGCGATTATTAATATCGAACATTTTGACTAAAAATTTGTAAACAAGTTTGAAGTAGTTACAAACATTTTGAATTCTTTTCCCTGCGATATTATAAAGATTTAGATGACCCGTCAAACTTTGTACCGCCTCTGAATAGTTAAATTAATAAAATAGGGTATACAATTTTGTTCCGTACCATTAACTATAAAAACGGTCAAAAAGTCACGTTTATTGTATGGGAGCATACTTTAAAGATAGTCGGATAAATAGACACACAAACGATAGATAGTCAGAGAGCCAAATACGGATATCGAAATCTTACCAACAGGGTTACATTTTAACGCTGAACAATAATAGCGGAAGTACAAATTGTAAAATACATTGAAATTAAAAAAAATGAAAAATATATATTTTTTTAATTTACTTTGATTCATGAACGACACTTATTATATAATTGATTTCTTAACGACGCGACACGCTTCAAATGTTTCAACAGGTGAAACTATACCTACTTGTATAGTTTCTAATAAGGAAAAATTAATTTTTTATTTTTTCTTTATATCTATATTTTTTCGTATTTACAAAACTTCACCCTAGACTTCACGAACAATTCAAAAGCCAAATCAGTCCAGCCGTTCTCGAGTTTTAGCGAAACAAAACAGCAGTTGCTTTTTATATACTACTAAATCGCAGGCGATTGCGTCCGCGTTTTTATTTAATTACTAGCTGTGCCCGCGACTTCGTCTGCGTTTTTTCAATTATTTTTTTCGCCTAAGCCGTTCCTTATTAAATTAGCTGTCTGCCAGTGAAAGTCTCGTCAAAATCGTTCCAGCCGTTTCAGTAATTAGCGGATACAAACACACAGATTTTTTTTTAAAAATGCTATTTTTGTATATGTATGTACCTTGTAAGCGTACATAACTTTGCATTTAGTAGTAAAAGAAAGTAAAGTGCAGTAAAAGCGGTTATTTTAATATTACATACAGACACTTCAATTTTATATATACTAAGGGGTTCATCCAATAAGAGACATTCCCATATTGAGTAATGAATACACAAAACTAACGGCTACCCTTCATCAATGTCATGTCGCTTAAATAGAAGACCCTTTAAATACTTACATTATTCTATATCTTAATACTAGTTGTGCCCGCGACTTCGTCTGCATTTTTATTCAATTATTTATTATATACCCCACGCGGGGCCGCGTCGCGTTCAACAGACAAGTTTCCAGACTAAGTTGAACCTTTAATATCAGTTCGATATGGTACCGAAGCTCTTCATCCTACAACTTCATCCTAATCGGTTAAGCCGTTTAGATCATTGTGCACAAAAATACAGTTACATATACATAATACGTGATTGACATAAATTGACACAACTCCTTTATTTGTAAACCGATTTCATTGAAATAAACACCAAAAAATTATGTTAACTATATTTTTTTCATCACAACATATTTATGAAAACTGCATCCCAATCGGTTAAGCCGATCCTGAGATCAGCGTGCGCTCACATACAGTTATAAAAACAAAGTAAAAATACATTATTTTGGGTTTCTTGCGTATATAAAGCCCGCCCATTAAATAAATATTCCATGTACAGACAACCATCAGTTACGGTTTTATTATATGTTTAGATTTGACCTTATAGCGCCAACACAAATACATCATCTGTATATCGCGGTTCATGATATACGGCCTGGTGACAGACAGACAGACAGACAGACAGACAGACAGACAGACAGACAGACAGACAGACAGACAGACAGACATACAGACAGAAAGACAGACAGACGGACAGACGGACGGACGGACGGACGGACGGATGGATGGACAACGTATTAGTATTGCGGTTCCGTTTTTTTTTGGGATATTTAAAAAAGGGACTGAGAAATTTTGTAACCACTTAAGTAGCCAAGCTACAAGAAAATAAATAAAGATAGTATTATTCTACACCATTTGGCAAGGAATCCTAAAAAAGAAGAAATAATTAAAAAAAAAATTGACAAAGAATTGGACATTGAAAGGGTTCGCGACCCCTCAGCTAATGTGACATAAAACAAACATTTTGGGACCCTGTAACAGCTTGTCACCAATCGAATCATTTTCACTTCAATAAATAACATTTCGAGAGTGAACAAATGTCTACCATTCGTAAATCTCATAAAGGGTTCAAGTATAAGTCAATTTTGCCCTTTTCAGGCTAGATTAGGATTACTGGAATATCTTTTGAAGGATTCATAAAGGTTTATGTATTAAGGGCGATGAACACCCTGTGAATGTTTGAATTAAATTTCTATGAACTTGGATCACTTTGTAATCAAAGGAATGTTTTTTGGAAACACTCTTCATACAGATACCAGCTGATGCCCACAGCTATATCCATGTTGAAATTATTAAGTTCTAGTAGTTGTTTATTTCTTCATCTATGTTGGCCTCGTCCGAAATTGAATCCGAGACTTGCATCTTCGAGTCCTAGTAATTGTTTATTTCGTACAAAATTTTATCCCCTATTTCATCCCCTTGGGGTGTGAATACGTGTGAGTACGTGTGGGAAATTTTAAGTTTCAAGTCCTAAGGGTTTGCCTTGTGCGTTGATTCTTTAGTCACTGACCCGGCGAGCTTCGTTCCACCCACATTTAGGGGTATTAAAAAATCCGTCAAGTACGAGTCGGACTCGCGCATGAAGGGTTCCGTACTAAAAACGGCAAAAAATCACGTTTGTTGTACGGAAGCACTCTTTTTAGTATTTATTGTTATAGCGGCAACAGAAATACATAATCTGTGAAATTTTCAACTGTCTAACTATCACCTTCATGAGATACAGCCTGGTGACAGACAAACAAACAGACTGATAGAAAGACAGACGGACAGCGGAGTCTTAGTAACAGTGTTCAATTTTCATTCTAATAAATAAAATTGGGACGTCTGTTTGTAATATTAAAATAGCCACTTTTTACTAAATGCATACGTATGTTTATAAGGTACATAATATACCAGAATAATATTTTTTAGATTTAATTTTTTTCAGTCTGTTGTACCCATTAATCTCTGAAACGACTAGACTGATTATGACGGGATTTTCACTGGTATATAGCCGATATAATAACTAGCTAAACTAACGTTAGGCTTAGGCTCTATTTATTTTAGTTTTTTTTTAAATGCGTAAAATAAAATAAAAACGCGGAGGAAGTCGCGGGCACAGCCATATGCCAGTAAATGTCCAATTGAAACACTTCAAATTTTTTCTGAGATTACCCATCAAACAAAGTCTGACTCTCTCAGGAAAAAGCCTTTCATTTTCTAAATAAAAAGACCCCATCTGTATTTTTATTATAGGTCTGTCTGAGATGCTTTCAACTTTCCGGATTAATAAGTGTCATTTAGGATTGTGTGCTCAAGGAAAAAACATTATGAAGTGAATGAAATTTATCTTTGGTTATACTGAATGTTATGCGTCGTCTTTTTTAGGATTCTGTATTCAAACGGTAAAAACGGTTTAAGAATTTGCTTCCTGTCTGTTACCAGATCGTATCTAAAGAGTCTTGACAACTAGGAAGTTAAAAATTTCAAAAATATAAATAAATAACCCCGGATAATTTTCACAAGTTGATTTAACCCCAAAGTAAGCAAATTATATGCTTGTGTTATGAGTGTTAAAAAACGACATATTAATACTTAGAAATACTTAAATATACAAGAATACGTTAAATAAATACCGGAAATATCACACTAATATACATTCTATGTTCATCACACAAATATCGCCCCCGTCGGGAATTGATCCCGAGTTTTGCGATTGGTTGATGGCGTTTAGAGTATACGCCAACTCAACGCCAACAAGACGGTCATTTGTATTTCTGTTACCGCTATAACAACAAATACTAATAATTACTACTATACAACAAACGTGATTTTTTGCCGTTTTCATAGATAACTAGCGACCCGTCTCAGCTTTGCACGTGTAAACTATACATGTTATATTCAAAACCTTTCTCTTAAATCACTCTATCTATTTAAGAAAACCACACCAAAATATGTTACGTAGTCTTAAAGATTCAAGCTTACATAGGGATATAGGGACAGAGAAAGCGACTTTGTTTTATAGCATGTAGTGATGTTACGAAACCCTTCGTACGCGAGTTAAACTCGCACTTCGCCGGTTATTATTTTTCCTTGTTTTTGTTTATAGGGAACTTTGTATGTTTAAGCTGTATCTATTTATTTTTGAATGTCTCCTTTTTGCTCTTGTTTTCTCAGATATATTTTTCTCGGTTAATAAAAACAGATTGGAGGTGGAATAGCTTCTTTGTTTTGTCACCAAACAACCGGAGGAAAACCCTTCAACGTCATTTTATTAGCTAGAAAACCGCGCGGAGTGGAAAGTAATTATAATAAAGTGGACTTGAAGTACACGAGACTTGGTGTAAGGAATAAACAGCTTGGATAATGATGTTAGATCTTCACGCCAGACCTTGTGAGGTACGCAGAGCGGTTGGTAATCTATACAAATAAATAAATTTTGAGTGTCTGTGTCTAATATTAAAATAACGCCTTTTTACTAAATGCATTACTATGTTTACCAGATACATATACCAAAACAATAGAATTTTTGTTTGTCTGTCTGTCTGTTTATTCCAATAAAATGCGTTCATCTCCCTGAAGGGATAGACAAAGTGCATCCAAAATTAGCCAACGATATTCATTTCCACGATGTGACAGGCAGGCTAGTAAGGCAATATCGTGCACTAAACCAATCTCAGACAATGTTACATTTGTCAGATAAGGCAGCGTTCAAGTGTTACGTAATGCAATTTTTGAAGACTTGACCCTCCCTCACCCCCATGTAACGTGCCGTAACGTTGTTATGTGACCTTCCTCTCCCTCTAAAAATGTTTACCTACAAAAGTTACAACGTCGTCGCTCAAAGCACAGGGAAGTCGCTAAAAAATTCAGATTGCGCCACCATAAACAAAAACGAAATTACATAACACGATGTTCAAACCCCCTGTGCCCCTGTAACGTATTGTAACGTTTTACAAGACCCCTTTCCCCCTAAATTGCGTTATGGAATACTTGAACGCTCCTTAAACTGAAAAAAACCGGGACCATGTGCGTTGAAAGGGACACAGCCTAAACTTGTCCACAGAGGCGATGTTAATTTTTTACCGCCAGAAAATTAATCTGCTTCTTTTTAATGCTATTATACAAAGATAATGTATAATCCCTTTTTGTTTTCTTGTGATAAACATTTTGCATAAAGAAGGGAAATAATTTTTCCTTTCGCTAAACCTCTTGTTGATTTAACGTTTCTATTATATTCGTAACAAAATGACTTAGGTATTCATGAAATAACCTTTTCTCTGAGTAATAGGACATCATTTGTATTTTATTTCAGGCACGACCGATTCTTTCAAGTTTTTAGAGTTCCGTTTCCAAAGGGTAAAAACCCTATTACCAAGACTCCGCTGTCTGTCTGTAATCAGGCTCATGAATCGTGATAACTGAAATGTTGGAGTAGAGCATTTCTGCTAAAACAACATATATAAAATAGAATAAAATAAATATTTATAGACGGCTCTCGTACAAGAAATATGATTTTTTATAGATAATCTTCTTCTGTTAGTATTAATGATTATGATTCAACAAATAATATAATATTATAATTTATATTCTATAATAGTACACTAGATATTGTTTTGTTTTAAATATATAATCATTTCTTTCATCTTAAGCTTATCTGACTAGAATCATTCCGAAGAGATGAGATCACCTTTGTGTAATTTAAGTTGTATATATTAAATACCTACTAATTGTACACAAGACTTCATCCGGGTTTATATTTAATTGTTTTATTTTATACATTTCTAAAATAAAATTCTAAAACAAAAGTAGTCTAAGCTGTTTTTTATTGAATTAGTTGTCTGCCAGTGAATGTTTTGTTTAAAATTGGTCCTAAAAAATGTTATTTTGGTATATTATGTACCTCGTACATTTGCACTTAGTACACAGCGGTTATTTTAATATTACATACAGACAATCCAATTTTATTTATTGGTGTAGATATAAGTATCAAGTGCACAAAGCCAAAGGTACTATCTGGAGATTTTTTTTTTTTTTTATATAAGAGGAGGCAAACGGGCAAGTGGGTCACCTGATGGTAAGTGATCATCGCAGCCCACGAACACTCGCAACACCAGAGGTATTACAGGTGTGTTGCCGACCTTTAAGGAATAAGTATGCTCTTTTCTTGAAGGTTCCTAAGTCGTATCCGTTTGAAAATACCGCCGCTGGTAATTCGTTCCACATAGGCGTTGTACGGGGCAAAAAATGCCTTAGGAATCGCACGGTTGAGGATCGCCACGCATCAAGGTGGTATAGTATCACCTATATAGTACCACCTACGGTTAATCTATTTATAGACGTAAATGACAAATTTTTCACTATTCTGAAGGTCTGCCTGCAGTTTTCTTTTGTTATAAGCCTTAATCTAATATAGACACATCTTCACGCCAAATCCCTTGCAGGGTAGGCAGAGAGTATCCAGTACAATGTGTCATGATTGCTACATACAGGACTAGTTTCCTTTACATTCACAGAGAGTAACAAACAAACACGCCGGTTTTGGAGACTCTGAACAATGTTCTGTTATAATCTATGTTCATCAAAATAAATGTCGCGAGAAAAGCTATATTTAGCGTACCTTTCTAAGAAACTCTATACAAATCGATTTTTAAATTCCCAAATGTTCGTGAGGAGCAAACAGACGGGACCTAGAAACCTAAAAATGAATAATTGATTACTTTGGTAAAATACAGTCTATCAGTTTTGAGGTACCAAGTCTCAACCACAGTGGAGCTAATTGAGAACGCGGTGCCTCCCGCCTCTCCCTTGGCGTCCAACACTGATCTATCGACCTATGGATCGCGTATTGAATTGGCTGAAATGAAATAAATATACGATGAAGTTATTTGAATACCCCATCTATACAAATAAATAAAATTGGAGAGTCTGTATGTAATATTAAAATAACTACTTTTTCTAAATGTATATGTAAGTTTACAAGATATATTTACCAAAATAATAATTTTTAGAATTTTTGTCTGTCTGTCTGTCCGTCTATTTGTACCCTCTCATCTCAGGAACTGCTGGACCGATTTTGACGGGACTTTCACTGGCAGATAGCTGACGTAATAAGCAACAGATTAGGCTACTTTTAATTTAGAATTTTAATTTTAGAATTAGATTGAGAGCATCCACGTTTTTTCAAGTCAAAATGTTAAAAAACTATTTTCCAATCCCCTATCCAATTGCACTGAAGTCATGGTTTGGCCAGGGGTTACATATTTGTTGTTTGCTTAGGATTAACAATGTTTTGTTTCGCACCCTCAAACCCCAGGCTCCTAACGCTATAAGAAATATAAAAAAGACCGGCCAAGTGCGAGTCGGACTCGGTAACGAAGGGTTCCGTACTATTAGTTGCAAAAATGCTAAAAAAATCATGTTTGTTGTATGGGAGCCCCCTTTAAATATTTATTTTATCATGATTGAGTATTTGTTGCTATATAAGTATTAGCGGTAACAAAAACGTATCATCCGTGAAAATATCAACTTTTTAGCTGATAAGGTTCATAAGACAGAGACAAACAGGAAAGTCTTAATAATAGAGTCCAATTTCCATACTTATGTACGGAACTCTAAAAATACATTATTTACACAGCTTTTATGAAAGAATCTGACTAAAAACACAAGTGTGTAATCATGATAACATTATGTATCTTACTTGATAGCAGTTTTCCCATACTAGAGAATCGAATCTTTAAACTTATGTGTCTACATTACATGCATATCCTCACGCCAAGATCCTTGCAGTTTATTGTTTAAAAACATACCCTCTTTTTAGTGTACTTAGTCAGTTAAAAAGTTGTCTACGTATTATTCTCATATATAAGCTATCTTACTGTACGTTTTCATCCAAATCTGTTCAGTTATTTTTCCATGAAAGAGAAACAAACATCCATACATACATCCTTACAAAATTTCGCACTTATAATATTAATAGGATTTAGGCAATTAACTTGGTAGACTTATGGCTCATTGCTAGTATTACTTATGTATATAAAAAATAAATAAATATAAATTATATTTTGAAATATTTGCACACCACATAGTGGTAGAATATGTTGATATAATTAAAAACTCTTGTTCAGTGACATCTTTTAAACACACATATTCGACAAATAAGTAAATAATTTTCATTTCATTTCATATGAACTTAAAGTGTGTGTTCCTGAATACAAGTTTGTTAATATTTTATAGTTAAGACAGTGACCCCAAGTCCCCGGTCTTCTTTGGTTGCGTAACCATTGAGAATGTTTACGGAAACCGGAATCATCGTATTTTATCATTATAAGCACAATATTACGAATTGTTTTATCCATATTATCGACTTCTTTGTTTAAACTAGAAGAAAACTAAGTAAAAATAAATCGAATAGTTAGCCTGTTAAGACCGTTAGCCGCCTAGGGTGTTGGGTTCAATTCCCAGGTCAGGAAATTTTTCTTAAATGTTTTTCAGATTATTCTGAGTAACCATTACATTGCCCGAGATTGGATTGTGCCTAAAGTGGCGATAGGCTTGCCACCTATCACATTATGGGCCCTAGTACCTTGGCTAATCGTGGGTTTTCTAATTTATCTACTGGACTTATGTTATGAGTCATGGATAAAGTAGCACACCTCTGCTTATTACTTCGGGGATAATAGGCATGAAGGTACTTTTTATGGGTAGGTAGCATGAAGAAAATAAAAGAATAAAAAGAAAGAGAGGCTGGCCAGTGTAAAGAGAGTTATCATTATTATTGTATTGGGCCACAGACAACTTACTGGGGTAAGTAGAGTAAGTAGGGTAGACTACATACCCCATATGTAGTCTTGGTCTAAGATCCGAACTTAAGCCTATTTGCACCGAGCTGATAATAGAATAAAACTTATTTTATAATAAATTTAGTATATTAGAGAATATATTAAAACTGGGTTGCCAAAAAAAATCCTGGACCACCCATTCCATAGTTTACGTACCGAGCTTTTATTCAAGGCCCCAACAGAGACAACTCCAATGTTCGGTCCTTTATATTATTAAACAGTATATCCAGTGTGGGATCTCTCTGTCACTCGTTTTCACACGCGTGGAAATTTAAATCTTCAAAATTCGCAAATCTCTATTAGGACCAAGTTTTTTGGAGACAACCCTATATCAACGTGTTCATAATAAAACAGCGCTTATCTGAATATATATTTTTTTCTATTATCATAACAAACATTAAACATTAGATAAAACATCATTTTTTTAAAAAATAATTAAAAATATTTAGTCCAGGATTTTTTATGTCAACCTATTTTTAATAAATTATTTGATATACTAAATTTATTATAAAATAAGTTTAATTCTATTATCAGCTCGGAGTAAATCGGCTTAGGTTCGGATCTTCTATCAGTGTATTGGACACAGGTCTTTGTTATGAGTGTAATGTTTGCAGCACATTTCAGAACTCTTAGTTGAGCCAAATTAGTTAGGACTTATAAAACATGGCTTTGATCAAAGGTACGAATGGATTAACGATGATATTATTTCACCTCTATGTATGTCATGATGTATAACCTCGTAAGAGACAAACCCAGTGTAGACCGTATGTAATAATGAATAGCGAAACTAACAATTAAAAGCCTGAGAAAAACGCCAAGTAATTTGAAGTTAATGAAAAACATTCCAATTAACATCGCCGAGTCCATTGTTCACAATTAATTATAATTCGCCGCTCGTACTGATTGTCACTCGCCATTCGTCACTTGGTCAACGAACTAATTGGCGAACATTTCCCGATACTGCTGGTAGGCAACAGTTTGTTTTGCCTTTTCTTCTCCTGACTAGCTATTTTATAGTAGATGAAGTTAAAATAAGTCGGGTATAAGTTAATGTAATATAATTAGAAATAATCACTACATAGTATAAAACAAAGTCGCTTTCTCTATCCCTATGTATGCTTAAATCTTTAAAACTATTTTGATGCGGTTTTCTTGAATAGATAGAGTGATTCAAGTGGGTGGTTTTTATGTATATAACATGTATAGTATACCCGTGCGAAGCTGGAGCGGGTCGCTAGTTATATATATAATTTGTTATAATATTTGCACACCACTATGTGAATTTGGCGAGATTTACACTGGCAGATAGTAATAGAGGTTAATTTAAAAACGGTTTTATTTAGCTTGCCCAGCTTTTTTCTTTGTTGTTTAGGTCAAATTTATATTTTATTAAATTCAAACGCGAACCTAGTATAATATAAAGTCGTGTTTGTCACACTATTTATAACACTAAGGAACGGTTGAACTAACGTTTATGACTTTGAGTCACAGGGGGAGAAAAGTTATTAATTTCTAGCCAAAGAATAGAAAAAATGTGTTGGACAAAGTCACGGGTGCAGATAGTAGTTAAATACCCTCAACGGTTTATAATAGATAGGTAGATAATATAACGAAGTATTAGTTATAAAAGTAGGTCAAACTTTGTCCTATTACGGCAGTTGTTGTGACAGTAGCAAAAAATATGCCAGGAAATAAAATACAAGCAATTGTAGTAGACAATTACATGTACACAATGCAATCAGTCGGAATTATTTGCGACAAAAAACGCATAATAAGAGCCGGTTATTTCATTTCGACGTTCATGTCGAACATGTCGTTAACGTTAATCAACGACGGCTAGTTATAGCGCTCTAGATGAAAGGTTTTTAATATATACTTTTAGAGTCAAAAACGTTATCACACTGCAAGACTGATTTTGAATCAAGTCTTAGTACTTTTAAAGTAGTGGTCGAGATTTGATGTGCGTTTAATCTAGTCTAACCTTTACATCTGACAAAAATAAGTTGAAAGAATCCAGCCTACGCATTCACCGACACTTTTCCGACACTGCGGACTATAAAAAATCGGGAAAGATGGTCTTTGTGTATTTAGTCATATCTCAGTAGTCCGTCAAAATAACATTTTTTAGAATTTTTATCTACCTGTCTGTCAGTAAATAAAGTCCAAATAAGTCATATAAAACAATTCGTGTTAGCTACACCATTTATAACTCAAGAACGGTTGGTTTTGTTATAAAAGCACAGAAAAACTTGTAGATGAAGTCGCAGGTGCAGCCAGTTGTTAACTGAGTATACTCCTAGTATGGATCTGACGTGCGTTTAATTTAGAGTAGTAGTTACATTTGACATTACCAAGCGAGTTGAAACAACCCGCCTTAAACATTCTCCGGATCGAGACCTGATTCACAGTGCAAGTCGCGCATGCGTCACGTTGTATCTATGTATCTATGTTGACCAATGACTCATTGTGTAAGTCGCTGGCCGACTCGATGTACCGTTTACATGGGACAGTCGGGATAATAAGTTAGTTAAGCAGTTACAAAGCGTCCAGTGATTCAGAAATAGAATCTATGTCTTGATTTATTAGAACTTATAATACTATTTTATTATCAAGGTGTCGAGTCGAGTCTTTGAAATCGTCGTATTTGTATGAAGAGAGTAATGAATGTAGGTAAGGATAATTAAATATCGCAGATATAGTAATATAAAGGATCAAGTAAACATTTTTGTAAACTGTGTTTTTACTCGTAAATACGGGATAGTAAAGACAGAAAGAAAAATCTCCCAAATTTCACAACCACAACAGCTTAGGTAAATAGTAAGCATGTAACTTGAAAAAAAGCTGCCATATGGGATATATATCCAGAATCTTTAAACGTTATTTAGCAAAAAATAAACTGTTTTTTTGGATTGTGCCCTTATATTACTGTGATAATTACGCTTCCTATTGACATTTGGCAATCGATACTCTCTACCTACCCCGCAGGGGACTTGTACACATATACAACCTTTAATATAAGTAGGTACCTATGGAAATTGATAAATTAAAAAAAGAAATTTGCAATAATCTTTAAAAATACACTTTTACGTTTGAAAATGTTAATAAAAAATCTGCTAGTTTTGAAGTTTTCAATAATAATTAATTATAATAAATAAATATCATCGCTACTTGACAATATTTTAATAATCAACTTAATTTAGGTAATAAAATATTACATATTTATGCCCCAAATAGTTTTTCAACTTTCGATTGTGCAGATTTGAAGTTTTAATTAAATACTAATTACAATTTCAAATCTGTTTATTTATAAAGCATTGATCTTGTCATCGTTTTATTCCCTGTAATTTTTTTGTTAAGCTCCGACGTCACAAGGAAATTTGATGGTAATAACTTAAAAAAGTACCTTCACGCCTATTATCCTCGAAGCAGTAGGCAGAGGTGTGATAGTATATCTAAGACTCGCAGTCCAGTAGATATACTAGAACACCCATGATTAGCCAAGGTGGGCCCTGATGTGATAGGTGGCAAGCCTATCGCCACTTCGGGCACATCCAATCCCGGGCAATGTAATGCTTACTCAAAAAAATCTGGAAAACAGTTAAAAAAAAGTTGCCTGAACTGGGAATTGAATCCGGGACCCTTCGTGGCTAACGTTCTTAACTGGCGACAGCCGTACCTTTACACCACTTAAACTCAGATAAGTTCCCAAACTTAACCAAAAGTTTACCAAAGATTTTTCGCAGCGCTAAAGTAAAAAATTTGGAAACAAGCAAAAAAATATAAACATTAAACATACACAAGAATGCTTTGGTTCTTCGATTTTTTTATTTTCATATATTCAACATTTATTTTATTGTTTTTCCTTAATTATTATTTTGAATTGTCTGTTAAAGTTTATATAAAATAAAGTATTAAAGATTAATGATAATACTATTTCGTTTGTAGAATTATACAGTTGACAAATTAAAACTCAATAAAATTTCACATACCTATACATTGGCAAAACCCCTGGAAGTCATTATAGCTGCGAAGAAGGAGAAGAACGAAAGAATTAAAATTTAAAATTAATAATAAGTGTTCTTAGTAAAGGATGCATAGACTGTCTCCAACAAACTATGGCGGCCGAGCGTAAAAGCGTTAGCTACAATAAAATGGCAGCCAGTATAATTTAACCTTTTCACTGTAGGCTTGAATAAAATTTATTGCAGAGTTTGTGAAGTTTGTCTTTTATTCTTATTTTATTAAATCATAAGTCTTTAAAAAAAGAATGGAAACGACTTTAATGAGAAGGTTGAGGTTATAAATGTGGTAGTGGATAAATACTTACATAGTTCCTTTGCCTTGACAGACAAAAAGTTTGTCTTTTTCGTCGTAATCTTATCTCGTTTCTACATCAGACGATATCGGCTTCGGCTACCCGATCTAGGGAATTTTTCAAGGGTACAAGTGCACCATTTTTTGCACAGTGTCAACTGACACTATCTCTATCTAAAACCCAGAAGGAAACCTTGAAATATTTACTTTATTCTGTTTTTAGTATTTGTTGTTAATGACAAGAAAACATCATTATCTGAATTTTTTTACTTTCTAGCTATTACGGTTCTTGAGATACAGCCTGGTGACAGATTGACAGACGGACAGATGGATGGCGGAGTCTTCAGTAATAAACTCTCATTTTAACCTGGTGAATACGGAACCCTAAAGTACATAAAGGTGAAAATAGAGAACCTCCTCGTTTTTAAAGAAGTTTGACAAAAGGTCATAAGTCAGCGGCGGTGTTATTGCTTTTGTCGGCGCTTAGTTGTTATAAACTTTGCACTTTTGGTAGAGTACAATCAATTATTACTAATGAAATGATAATTAAATTGATTTATTGACATTTAGGCGTCTAGATAGCCAATTTATTTTGCTTTAAACTTACCGACTATTATTATAGACTAGCTTTTGTTCGCGGCTTTGATCGTGTTAAATTCGGGATAACATGGTTACTCCTGCCTGATTTAGAACACAGAAGAGAACTCGAAATAAAATATTACTTTAATCCGCTGCTGTAGACGATATTATACGTTTTTCCATTTGGAGATAGAACTTAATGATTCACACCAATTTCCATCCGCTATGAACTACATCCGGGGGCTAGGAGATGATTTCTAAAGAAACAAATAAGGCACGTACTATATTTGCAACAAGTGGGACTAGAACCCGGGGCCTTGTGCGTCAATGTTAAATTTAATTATTAATTTATGGCACCTACATAGTGCACGCTCTGTTGGTCCAAAGGTTGACTGGCGGAGTATGCCAATCGGCATTAAGCTCGTCTCTTATACTTGTGACCTTCTTGCCTGTTTCCTTTCTTCTATTGAAAAGGTTAACGACTAATTTAACACGATTAAAATGTTATATCTTTTTTTTATCTATATCTTTTTGTGTCACTTAACAAAATATATACATAAACTAAGTTTGTGCATCAGAATTTACACCAAGCTTATTTCAGATTGTAGGACTTCAAAAGTCCTTGATAATGTGATATATCGTAAGAACAATGGATTGTTGAAACTAATTTAGCTCGTTAGTTTTAGGAAGGCTAAATTACACATTAGTTTTCACAACATGACCAAAATGATTGCTTAAGTAAATATTCAATGTTGTTTTGCATTCATAAAATACTTAAAGAACAGGTAAAACCTAATCTTAGAAATTGACAAAAAATTTAGAAAGTCAAATTTTTTCCCCATTTCACTTCTTTACCTCTCGCTGCAATGGTATAGTAACGTGCCTCGTTTTCAAGGTCAATGACTTTTGTATTAAATATAAACAAGTACCTTCACACCTATCTCCACAAGTATCTCCAAAGAGGTCGGCAGAGATGCGCTAGTATGTCCACGACTCGTAAGGTCAATAGATATACTAGAACACCCACCATTAGCATACCTACCTAACTACCTAGTGGTAGGCAGGTAGGTAGGTATTGAAAAAATATTTTGAGTATTTATGTTCCGTTTCATTATTAGTAAGAAATAGTGTTAGTTTGTCTGGAGTCTCGGCATCTTGTGGTAGTGATCTAAGACCGCGTATGCAAGTTTACCGGCTACCCAACCTTTCGGGAATAGATAAACTTTACAAAATATACAAACATACAATTCGTTAGGAATCTATTAATACGCTATGTTAAATAATGTATACAACATTTCTCAGTAGAATAGAACAGAAAATATTTTATGAGGCCGCGACTTCAATTTTGGTATATGTAGCTACTATCTAGGTATACACATTAATTTAGTAAAAAGCGGTTATTTTAATATTACATACTTACATTCCAATTTACTTTACTATATTATATAAACTCAGACTACCACTTATGACTGACTGAATGACTGACTGACTGACTGACTGACTGACTGACTGACTGACTGATCCCGAATTGTTCTCCCAGAAGGAGTATATTTACCCGGGACGTGGTGGTACCGTCGTATAGAGGATGGTCTCAGCGGACCGTTTAAGCGGACGTTTTCTCAATGATGGTAACAGTTA
>DVZL01001810.1:0-16693 GCA_018236625.1 Lasaia peninsularis
ATCGTGTATCGATACAATTAGTTACGATACATTACGATACGATATATCGATACAAAGCAATATATCGGGCATCGCTATTCTGTACTATATTCATGAAAACGGATAATATTATTTCTTGTAAGAGAACACTCTTTATATGTTTATTTTATTGTTTTTACCAGGTATTTGTTGTTATAGCGGCAACAGAAGTACATAATCTGTAAAAAATTCAACTTTCTAACTATCACGATTTATGAGGTGCAACCTGATGATAAACAAACAGATAGAACAACGGAGTCTTAGTAATAGAGTTCCGATTTGACCCTATACGAAATCCTAAAACCTAAAACATAATATGTACTTTTTCGCGTATTAATTTTAATTGAAAAGTATTTTTGAAATAGTCGAGAGGCTAAAATTTTGACTATGGCAAAGGATTTTTCCAACGTTCAGGAGGAAAGTGGTAAATTCTTACCCATTGTGATGATAATGTAGTGCACTTTGTACCTCTGATAGCAGAAAAATAGTAATATATACTCTTTGGCATTAAAATAAGAAAGGCTTAGATCACATGATCATAATCATATGTGGTCGGAGGATTTTCTTATTTTACTGCTCGAGTACGATTCTACCTATGTTTATAAAGATTTCCAAGTTAAGTGCTTAGACCATTTTAAATGACCTACACGTTCAAAGGTTCTCGTACAATCCGGGTTTCAAATTATGATAGTCATTTGGACCATTTAAAATGAGAGATGTTATCTTTGTACTTTCTGATCTACAATATTTACAATGTTAAAAAATGCAGTTCAGTGTGTAAAGTATACTATACTAAAAAAATACTGTTATGAAAACTATATACTTGCTCCTGTGTATACTTATATATTATCTTTGTACCAGGATCCTTCACGAGGTAAACAGGGTATCGACTACCAAATGTTACAATTCGTACGTATGTACTTGCCTAGCTTATTCCACAGTTAGTATCAACTCTAGTATTCGAGCTAATTGGTAGTCGTTGACTTAGTTCTCTCCGGGTACATGCAGTCATCATACATTCGCACATTCATATAAAGGTATTATAATATATTATTAGGTATCAGTATTAATTGCTATAACAGCAGTCCCTTGAGATATCTGCATAAAAAGTAGCTTAGGTATTCTGTTTTTCTAGTCTATTATAGGTATTAATTTATTTTCAAATTATTTATTTAATTTAAATTAAAATTTAATAAATTTATTTTAAAATTATTTAAAATCAGTTTAGAAGTTTCGACATTTACCGAACATACGTCATAACACGAGATTTTATATATATATTGCTGATGCACTTACACAACTGTCCCATGGAAATCTATAATTCTATTCAAGTTTTTGTAAAACATTCCTTCCTTACTCGTAAATAACGATAACAATACTCGATGATAGTATTGAAAAGTCAGAGAAGATATTTATGTATAATTACTTTTTTGCTACTTACGTAGAACTCTACTTCAATTGGAAAAAAAATAAAAACAATTGAGATTGTTTAATCTACTTATTCCCAGACTCTATTTAAAGTCAAGGTCAAGATAGAGCTAGATATGAGCTAGCGCCTATTGGACCTAATATCGTTGGATATTTTTAATGCATAATTATGAACGCATTTCTCTGCTTGCCCTTTTTACTGCAAAATAGAGAATGACGTAATACCTATATCATTTTTAAGGGCGTAAGTAGAAGTGACATATTTTTACTTGTAATACTGGGTAGAGATCGACAGATACGAACAACAAGTCACTTAAAATAACTTCACTTATCACTAGCCCTTTATTTAACGCAGCAAGTAGTGAGCTGCGTTTAGATTTCATTTCGTTTTTGTTTAAACGCGGAGTGCGTTTGGAAGAGGTCTGATTGAAATGGTTTTTATGCACCCGCTCGGTCGTCTCGCGGCTACGATTGAGTCGTAAAAGTCAACTGGAGTACTTCAAGCCATCGTTCTACTGTCATTTACTTATAGAAAAAACGGTAAAATAAAATGTCTGTCTATATAATGTTTCCCGATAGCGTTGAGCGGACGGATCGAGGCAAATTAAAATACGTTGAAAAACTTTTAAGTTTTTATATTAATTTATGTAATTAACACCAATAGGGTTCGTCGCAAGCCTTTGATTATTATAGGAAACGTACAATATTAATCTATAATGTTGTTTAATTAGACAAGTTCTTTGGAGAGTAGGTAAATGGTGTTGCATTTTTCTTTTTTGATTATAATAACTTGATATTTTTGATTGAGATACACGTTATTTTTTATATTGGGTTCTTAAATAAATATGGTAATTGTTATAACTAAATTATATTTTTAATTTAGGTGTATTATTTTGTCTCACATTATACAACAAATATTTAACATAGTCCCTATTCCTTAAAAATAAAAAAAAATCATGGTTTCATATGTATCTAACACATACGTATGGTAATTTTAAACCTAAAAAAGTTTTAAATATGTTTCCTCTTATTTAAATTGTTTACATAAAAATACTTATGAAATTTTGTGGTTTTCATATTTGCTATTTACATTTGACCCTTAAAAGATGGCGCTGTTACCAAAATAGAAAAAAATGAATTTTTATTAAGTGAAGTTTCGGTAGTTTATGTATTAATTATTAAGTTATCAAGTAATAAAGTATTTCATTCGACAACCCTATAGCTTCTGGTTAGGCGGTGAATGTGGTTGCTGTGTAACCTGTTCCACTAATGAGGGTTCAGCCCGTCTCGAGAATTAACTCGTGATTGGCTTATTCCATTTGATACCAGCCATTAGTCATCGCCAGATTCTCATCTGAAATCCAGTAAGGCTCTATAGATATGTTTATTTTTATCAATTTATCTAAAGTATTCAAAGAATCCGAATTTTTATAACTGAAATATTTTTATTATTTGCTCAGGTGAGATATGTAAAATCCCTTTAACCATTCCCTGTAAGCCATTTTTTTATTTAATATGGACTTTATAAACGACCAGCTTTTGTGATATACATATATAAATATATTCACGCCAAGTTCCTTGCTACATACACATTTATTACTCTTTTATACAAACACACCGATTTTTAGCACACGTTTTAGTCGTCGAGTGTCTAGTTTTAGTTCTCCCCGGATACCTACAGCCATCTATATTCTCATTTGCCTTCGATTTTGTATCTCTAAAATCTACTTCTAGTTTAAAACTTCACTTACGAAAAGATCTGACGAAAGAAAGAAAAAACATATATAATAAAAATATTTTGGTTTCCGTTATTTACATATTTTAATTTAAATAAGCGTATATTCTAATAGAAAAATAACATTTCAAACAAAAGTCACAGCCTTTAAGATTTATAAATATACAACTACCCTAACTTCCAAACCGAAATATAAGTACGACAAGTGCATGTGTATTGTATATGTATCAAACCAGGTGTATTGTTGCAAAATTCTGCCACCTTGTATGTCTGCATTTAAAAAAGATATATATTGTAGTATGTGTGTGCTATTATTACTGCCGGTATGGTATGAAGTATTTAATATCGAGCCTTTGTACTTGCGTGATACATAGCCGTAGTTCGCCTCCATCGCGTGGGCAGCTGTAGGCGGCGACTGCACCGGAAATCGCTTTAAGTTAATAGAGCCACGATCAATTTTATTTTATAAATCTTTATTAAATTACACTTTTGATCGCCTCGTTGGGCAAGAGGTTATATATCAAAAGCCACCAACGAAATCGTGAGGCTTGGGTTCGATTTTCGACGGGCGCGGGCATTTGTTTAATGACAATGTTTGTATTTTCTGAAGTGAATATTTATAAAATATATTTCTGTATTTGTTAATGTATTTCTACGCGTTGATATTGCTACCCATAATACAAACATGTAATTTGATTACTTTGAAATTAGATTAATTTGTATAATTTACCTTGACTAATCGTGGGTGTGTTCTAGTATATATATTGGACTTACGAGTCGTGCATATCCTAGCACACATCTGCCTACCTTTTCGGGGATAATATGCATGAAGGTACTTTTTAGATAATTTGTTCAGATATATTTATTTATTCATCTACTGATATGGTTTTATTTAACCATTTAAAAGGCATAGACGGTTTTTTAATGTTACAAAGTATTAGTCATGTTCGATACCATCCGCAGTCAGGAGTATGATAAATAGATATTGCTCGATTCTAAGACCAACCCTATACACACAAAATTTATTGAGAACTGAACGGATTGGGAAAAAAATGCCGTGTCCGTCTCCTGGTCCTAAATTGCCTCCTCACCAATTTTTAGGCAAATCAGTTCAGTCGTTCTTGAGTTATAAATATTGTAACTAACACAACTTTCTTTTACGTATATAACTACGTTTCAAGTTTTATTTACGAATGTAATGCATTTTGTTAAATACTTACATTAATTATATTAAGTAATGAGTTCTTTAATCAGTCACATCCTCTTTGAAAAAATAAATTGGTTCAAACTGCTCTTCTTCTATTCGGCAAAGATTTTATAATTTATTTATATGTATATCGATTATAAAGTTTATTTCAGTGATGTAGGTAGTTGTTTTGTATTATTAATACTTACATTGAACAAAAAAGTTTTTATTTAATTTAAAAATTATGGTACCAAATTTACCACTTCTTTGTGTATTAAGTATGTGTTTAATCTTCTGTTGTTATTGAATTCTAAATGTACGTTTTGGTACCTAAATTTTGTATCCTAATTACACTATGTATTATCGGTACAGTAACATGAAGATTTGTATGAGAATAAACAATGTTTACGATCAACACAGTTTGAAAAGCCGATAATCGTTTAAGAAAAAATCCTGTAAACATGTCTTTTTTTCCTCCAAACGTGGGTACGTACGTAACTGTATGGAAGTTGAAAAAAACGTAGCAATCGACTCAAATCACCTATTTTATGTAAACTTCGTGACTTTGCTCCGTATCGAATGACTTAGAAAGGATTTATCGTTCGTTCGCTACAAAATAAACTGAAGTATTGTAGAGCTTTGTCAATGGTTTTTTGGCGGGAGGGGCGGAGCTGTCTCAAAAATAAACCGAGTAGCGTTCTCTCGACCGACGGTACGACGCAATAATTTAAACTAGGAGTAGGAACACATTTACATTAGCGGGAATAATTTATACTGGATTAAAATAGAAAATGGACTATTTTGTAGATATTTTAGTAAAATCTCAGAGGTGTTTTAAAAAAGAGGGACTTTGTTATTCTCGAACGCTCAAAATGTATTTATGTAATACATTTACGAATACAAGAAAAATGTTACCAAATATTTTAAAACTAAAAATGATTACTCAATGTATTAAAAAAAATGTAACTTATGAGTCGTTTCTTACAATAAAGAGCCAGCTAGTAAATTTTATCAGGTAACTTGGAAACTAATTATAAATAGGACGTGTATATAGCTTTAATAGCAAAATCGAGCAAAATGTGATTCCAAAGATATTATACACACCTTTAAGGGAAAATTATCAGCGGCGGTATTTTCAAAGGATTATAACTTAAGATCTTTCAGAAACCTACCAATTGGAGTATTCACCTACCAATTGGTGACCAACTAGCCCGTTTGCATCCTCGTATCATAAAAAAATAATTTGTTTGAAGGAAATTAATATAAGTTTCCGAATTTCGTGTTATTTATCCAATTAACATGTTTTCAGATTACCCAGCCCGTTTACGCAGTGTTCGCTCGCCAGCTTACGACAAGGTGAATATAAATAACGTATTTTTTAGATAAAAATTACCATAAAAACCACCAAATATTAACAACAAGCATTACAATCTTTATATCTTCTGTTTTATTTTTCGCACAATGTCATAAAAGCAATTTACATATTTTATCACATAATTTTTCATTTCGTAAAGTAAATTATTGTGGATGGTTATAGAAAAATATGAAAAGTATGTTTGATAAAAAATATTTTCATGAAAGAAATAACGTCGTCCATTAGAAATGGAGACATTAATTACTACACATTATATACAACGTAAAAGTAAATAACATAATGGAAACTGGTTTCTGATGTAAGAAAATCTAATTATGGTATATAAATACCATATACTTATGTATTAACTTCTAAGTAAAATAACATTAAGTATGTTGGTATATATACGAGTAAGTATATAGTAGAAAATATGTATACCTGGGAGAAAGTAAGGGATAACCGCAGTCCTATGACATTCCTTAAAGAAAAGTGTAATATATATTTTTACCTCTTCTTTGGTCGGAGGGCTAGGCTACACGCCTAACCCTATCTGCTAGCCGCGAGGCTCAGGTTCAATTCTCGACGGGGACAGGCATTTGTGTGATGAACATAGATGTCTGTTTTTCTGGTTCTGGGTGTTTATTATATTTATTCTTGTATATATTTAAATATTTCAATGTATTGGTATCGTTGACTAACATCAAGCATTTAATTTGATTACCTTGGGGTTAGATAAATTTGTGTAATTTGTCCAGTAATATTTATTTAACGTTAATAAATCTGATATTAATTTTAGTATAAATGTATGTAAAAAAAGTTTGAGAAAGAACGCCTTTGATAAAAATCTATATATCCACTTCTAGATTTTTCTCTATAAATCTTCGGTAAATAACCTCAGGCGTAGTAATTGGCTTTTATTTCAATTTAAAAGTCAAACTGGGTTCTGGTTATTAAACAGGCAAAATAGAAATATTTTTATATTTTCTTTTTGATTATGTTTCTAATATTTAATTCTAAAAGTCCTTATTTTCAAGTGAAATTAGGGTCAAAATTGAATCCAAGTAGCACGAATTGCATTACGACCACTGTTTTGTCTAGACGAGTGCTAATAAATGTGGAACTCATATTAAAAAAGAACCGGTAACTAACTGATAACCACATAAAATATCAACAATTTACGATGCTAGCTCGGATAAGAAAATGCAGCATTTTTAGCTTTTTTGACAGTTCACTCATTTGCTTTCGAGATATTTTCAATGTTGACGACTTCACTTAATTAACGATTGTGGTTACTTAGATATTTTTATTAGATACTGTTTGTATTTGGGTATTTTATGGATCATATTTTATTATTGTTTCATCACAAATAAGACTACTATATAAATTATTATATTATAATACAAATCCCTACTGCGAAAGTAACTCTGTCGGTCTGTTAAGATTTTACGCCTAAATAACTGAACCGATTTTGATGAAATTTGATAGAGAGATACAGTTAACCGACTGCATTTAAAAGAGAGTTTGTTTTTACGCAATATGTATTATAAGTCGGAAAAAATTCTGTCCTTTGAAAGTTATCTGTGTTATTAAAATAATTTACGCCAGCGAAGGCGTGAGCGGAAAACTAGTAGGTAAATAATCAATAAAGAAATCATTGATCCGTTACAAATTTATTTGCTTTAGTGGTATAATTCTAAACTCTACAAGGTTTCACTCCCTCTGTTTGAATGTATTTCAGACGCACATAATTACATATATATGTATGTACATTGTACGTCTGTATGTAATGGAACATGAGTGGATATGTAGATATATTAATACATCGTCTGCTGTGTCGATTTCTGGTTTGCGTAACGAAACATCGCACACATGTTTGAGATAAGAAAGCGTACTTTTATTTACGTGGATGTATAGCCGACCATTGGCCTGGAGAGTTTCTTAACGTAAATATTTATAGACGGGCCCAGTTAAGGCGCACACTTGTTCCTATGTTTGTTTCTGTCATTCAACACGCTTGATGCTCGTATAGTTCTTGTGCTCCTAAGATTAAATATAGTTACAGTTTTCATATATACACTAAATGATAGAACATAATGTATTTAGTATGTACAATTTTTAAATTTGGAAAACATAAAAAGAAAAATACATTTTTTTCAAAAGATGTATAGAATGATATGCGTTTGAATGAAAAAAAACCGATAGACTTGCACATAAGGTCTAACAGCTCGACCACAGCGCGGCGACGAACCTACAACATCTATGGTGTTTATAGGCCACAATTGTCTCTTACCATCAGGAGACCCGTGTGTCTGTTCGCTGTCGTATCTCATAAAAAAATTGGTAGGTGTAATTGAGTTAAAGTACCATTAAAATTTGTTTAGTATTATCAGAATAAAAACTTCTCACGTTTTTTAATCCATTAAAAGACTAAAGACATACCGAAGATGTTATGGTGCATCGTAAACCAAGCCAGAATATTGAACCTTTCAAACTGGATTCGACAATGGCAAGCATTATGATAACAAAAATTAATGTCATAACTCTGTCTAGTCAAAGCTCACAGTGTTAGTGACAAGAGAAACTCTAAAACGCCTTTTACGAGCAGCACCGTTGGCAGGCGGGTAGTTTATTTATTCTAAAAGGAATCCGGTACTTAGTATTATTAAAATACGTTGTATATACTTACAAAATCTATTATAAATTAAATCCTTTAACAATCTGATGACATATCAATAAAAAATACCCACAGACTATGCATTGTCAAATCCATAATTACCCGAGTGTGGGAAATTAATCCTTCGCCTCAATATCGCATATTTTATTTCGACAAGTCGGTTTCAATTACCATAATGGCGATGTTAAGAATACTTAACAAGAGATAATATTACTTAGTGTGTTACGTATGTTTTAACTTTTGTTCGGCGACACATTTTATTACCATGTCTTGTGTAAACAGAACATGTAGCTTGTATAGGTGTGAAATATTGTAAGCAAATTTATTGGTTGTAGAGTATTGTTCGTTTTGAACGGTGCGCGAGAAAGGAAGGGTGGGTCGACTTTATTGGGCTCTACATCCTGACTTCGTCGGGGCGGCGACGTATTTAATTTATTAACCAATGTGTACCTTGTAATTGCACCACGTAAGAAATTAAAAAAAACATCCAAAATAAACAATAATATATTAAAAAATCCGTCAAATACGAGTCGTACTCGCGCACAAATGGTTCCGTACCATTATTATCTATGACAACGACAATAATGCGTTTGTTATATGGGATTACTCTTTGTATATTTATTTTATACTGTTTTTATTATATTTTGTTATAGCAGCAACTAAAATATATCATTCTGTCTAACTATCAGTATTATGTATAAAAACACCAATAAAATACGTTTGTTGTATGGGAGCACCCTTTATATATTTATTTTATACTGTTTTTAGTATATTTTGTTATAGCAACAATAGAAACACATTGTCAGTGAAATTTTCAACCGTCTAGCTATCACGGTTCATGAGATCAGCTTTGTGACAGACAGACAGACAGACAGCGGGGTCTTAGTAATAGGGGTCTGTTTTTACCCTTTGGGTACGGAACCCCAAAAATGTACGAGTGATTGTCAGATTTTTTTCTTGTGCAGCAATTACATTAGAATTCTTCTTCCTCATAGTCCATTTCTATATCAGATGATATTGGGGTTATATAACTAAGGGGATTTGGCAAGAGCTCCAGGTTTTACGCGAAGCGACTGCCGTCTAAACTTTGCAACCTAAAAGGAAACTCAGGCCAAATCCTAGACTATCTCTTATATGAATATATTTAGAATTTCTCCACGATGTTATCCTTCACCGTAAGAGCACTCAGAAAACATAATTAAGTTAGAAACTTTTTGTACATGGCGGACTTTTAAGCAGGACGTCGGACTTTGAAATGGAAATCCAAAGCGCTATCTATTAAGTCACTAAGACCTTAATCTCAATAGAATTGCTACTACGGTCCTATCTCTTGCGATTTGAAAGAAAATGTAGTTAGTACTTTACTTACAAAAACCGAAATAATCTTGGCCTCAGTTTGGTAACACTTCTTTAACACGTTCAGAGTTTTGCAGGTTATTTTTTATCAACAGAAGGTCTGTTTGCTTTATTTTGCTTACCTTTTTATTTGAAAAATGTATTTTTAGTTTCTTCCTTCCTCTCCCACAGAAATTCCTTAAGTATACAGAATCAAAAGTAATCTGAAACACAGTTTTTTAAATTTAACATTAAACAATTATCGTTGATGATTCTTAAGATATATTCGAGAAACCCAAGATTTATCATTGAACGGTGACATATTTTATATGTTAATAAAATCACTATAAAGATATTATACTGGACACCAAAGTCTTTATACGGTAAGCATAGAGAACAGTTAATATTGCGTGGCCCGTTACTTGATGGATGTCAAACGAGCTAACTTTGGGTATATTGTGAGCTTTCCAACAAAATATATCTTTAATATTAAAAAAGCCGCCCAAGTGCGAGTTAAAATCGCCCACCGTTACGGAAAAACGGCAAAAAAATCACTGTGTTGTACGGCAGCACTGTTTGTATATTTACCTACTTAAAGTAGGTTGGTAGTAAGGTAGTTGTTTGTAGTATTTTTTGTTATATCAACAACAGAAATACATATTATGTGAAAATTGCAACTTCTTAGCTATCACAGTTCATGAGACAGATAGGTGGAAAGCGGAGTGTCATAATAGGGTTCCATTTTTAGCCATTGGGTACGGAACTTTAATAAGGTTATTTTAATATGTATTCTGATCATGAAAAAATGATATAATTAGTTATAATCGTATAAAAAATGTATATAACCATCGACCAGAAATTTCTGATTCGTAATCAGAATGTGATCTAACTGTTATTTAAGATATTGGAGTCGTCAGGTTGGCACAGGTTGAAGAAAAACTTCGTAAACATTTTCAATTAACTAGTCAGTTGGAAAACATTCTGTTATTTAAAAAAATATATAAATAGTAAGTAGTAGTAGAGTAATTTGTATAAACAAGGTAGAGTTGAATGTAGAGAATATTACTGCAGACTGAAAGCGAGCAACGCAAACACTCTATCCTTTGTACATTAAAACAGACTACACTTAAAATAACAGACTAGATTTAAGAAAAAAATGAGATTAAATTACTAAATATATATATAAAAAATTTAATATAAGTTGTCTATAGAATTCTGCTATAATATAGAGTCATGAATGTAGAAAAATCTTGTTAACCGTTGTTTAGAAAATATGAAACATAATGTATCTAGAAGGACTTAGTATTATTTGTGGTGAAATTAACAGACACTAAAATTAAGTTTATACTCACAATAAAACGTGAGTGAGTTGCCGTCATAAAGTCTCGCGTTTTTTATTGATGGCAGCCTGCCGCTGGTTGAGTGACGCTTGCAGTTTGGTTAAACGGCAGTTTATGACTATTTTGCCTCCATTAATCGTTTTACTACGCAACCAGCACCCGTGATCTTAGTCGTCGTTAGGCGGTTCGTAAAAATGTAATCTGAACTTAGAACTCTACTTTTTTATTCATCCTTATTTATAAATAACAATTGTTAAAATAAAAACAGAAAGGCACATATTTAAATATATGGTAATGTAAAGTTTATGTATTAATAAATAATGTAGTGTCCGGTATAAGGTAAGACGGGCGGGCGGCCGCCTACGGCCGGCGGATGTAATTGTCTCGAGGTTCCGCCGCCCGCCGCTAGATGGCTCGCGGCCTGCGCCTGTGTGCTCCGCGCTCCACACACCGCCGCACGCCGCACCGCCACTCCGCGCTCGACCGCGCTGCCGATTGCGCGCCTCAAATATTGTTTCTTCGTGTCGCGAACACATTACGATATACTCACGACTTCGTTCTTGACTCTACTTAATACTTTTCAAACTGGTGATAAATTGAACTGTTGCGCTAAAAACTGATCTTGCGTTTGAAAAAACTTTGTTTATCGTTTAGATAATTATATATATATTTTTTAATATTTGTGATACTTGGACTTAATTTTTATGAGTTTATTCCTGGCCGGCCAAGACTATTGGCCTGCCAGCGTGTAGAGTCCGATAGTTCTCCAATAAGCCCCAGTGGGGCCGTCCGTCGGAGTGCTCCGCGGTCACCTCTCGTCCGGCTGGCTAGCTAAATCGGGAATCGCGTTTTGACTTTCATGTGCCGTTCCTGCATGGTCGCGTGTGCGCGTGGTGCGATGTGCCCGCGGCGCGCGTGAACCGCCGGCCCGTTCCCGCTCCCCCGTGGCTTGCCCGACCGCCACCCTGTACCCTGACAACCATGTCGGGGGCCTCGGCGCGCCCTGCGACGCGGCTGCCGCGTCGCCAGCGCCCGCCTCCGGGCACTCCGCCGGGCCGGCGTGGTGGTCAGTGATGAACGGCGTCGGCGGCGCGCTCTACGAGGAGGCGCACGCGTCGCCCCCTGGCGGATCACCGCCAGCCGCGCCCGCTGCCGCCCCGCCGTCCGCCTCCAGCGCCTCGCCAGCCTCGGTCGCCTCGAACCCACCGCAGCCTCTCCACATCCCGGCCAAACGCTATGAGCCAGAACCTGGAGTCATCAGACACGCGCAGCAGTCCTGGGGCTACCCACCTGACGCACCAGGTTCCTTCGATCACCAGTACCCCACGGGGCCGACGTACTACAATCTGCCCGTTGAAAGGGAACGTAAGTCGGGCCTACCTTTTTGGCCTGCTAGTGGGGGAGAGTACAAACCTTATGCTGATGGTTGCCACCAGGGGTTCTCACAACCTTGTTGGAATTATCCTTATGGGGCCCCTCGAGGAGAGCAACCACTGTCGTACGTCGGTGGCGAGGAACGCCGGACCGCCGTGTCAGAAGCTTCGGGATTCTCACACGATGCCTACGGATTGCGAAATTATGCACCTGAGTCAGTCTCCAGTGCACCTTACCCACCTCCGAGTGCCCTACCCGGTATGTATCATCTGGATTTAAATTATATTTTTAAAAATTTAAAAATTTTCTAATTTATCAAATTTTTTTCAAAATTATCTGGTTTTTTCCATGTTTTTTTTTAAATACGTAACATTCTCAGTGTTCAGACGATATTATCAGTGTTGTATCAAATATTTTGTGATTTTGTAAACAAGTGTACCATGGTAATGTTCAGACTTTTTAATCTTTTGTATATTGAATTGTGTTTACGTAATTTCTAAGTCTTATTTGCACAGTGGATACTGATAAATAGATTTGTAAATTATTATTTATTATGAGTTTATCAACCTTGACTGCCACAGTTAAAGTTGATAACTCTCTGCCACTAGATGGCGGTGTTACAAATCGTCTCCACCATCGGTGCACACAACGAAAGGTTTCTATGTGTGTAGTACTCACACATCCAAACGACGAATTCACACTTACAAGGCACTGAAGGTATCTTTATCGGAATAATGTTCGTCGTTGCAGCACTTGCAGTGAAATCCACTCTACATGTAAATTATTAGACATGAGTAAGTTAGTTTGCACTGAGAATTTCATCTATAATATATCAAATATAAAATTTTAGAAACCAGTTTTATTAGACACAAAAATCTTAATGACTTGACCGATTGTGATAAAATTTTGTATTTATGTATCTTAAGATTTTTAATTTTTTTTACAAATATCTGAGCTAAAATTGGATTTTAATATAAAATTATTATCCTATGCCTGGGACTAAACTTCTCTTCTCATTTTCTATACTTATCTGAATAAGCTTCAGCCATGGTTAAACAAATTCAAAAGACAGCAAATAGTTTAAGAATTAACGATTATAAATAAATTGTAATTATTTAGTTGAAATTAGAAACTGACTTACCGAACAGTTTTAGTTTGATCAATAAAAAAAATCATAGCAGCATAGAGATAAATAAATGTATATCTATACGCCCATATCCCCGAAAGGGCAGGCTGATACACTCACGATTAACCGACGATGTTAAGTCCCATGATGTGACAGATGGCAGTCCATCGCCATATCGGACACAAATCGAATATCAGGTAACTTTATGTTTTTCAGATAAAGTAAGAAAAAAACTTCTAAGAAGTTGCCCTACCCGGGATTCAAACCTGAGGACCGACATAGAGATAATGAGTCCAAAAACTTTGCTACGAAGTTCTTGGTGTATGTAAAGTATTACAAAAAAAAATTAAAAGTTTCAATACTCTATATTTATTTTCAGACGAGTGCAAAACATATAATCGTAAGTTGTGATAGATTACATATTTTTCTTAATGGTATAATACAACATCAAGAAAAATACAATATATTTTAGATACTAAGTTTAATATGCGACTAGGTATATCCACCGAAAGCCCACCTTGACAATATAGTGACAAGCACCGACGTGAGGGTGGTAGAAATAAGTAAAGAAAAAAAAATAACCCTTATGTGTTTCACTAAACCACGACTTACAATATCGAAAGCAGATATTTTGCCTTCAATCTCAAGGGCTTCATCAAGAACAATAATTGTAAGTAGGTGTCGGTGGCAATCTAGACACTAATCTAAAGCGAAAAGTTTGTATTCTTATACCAAAAACTATTAATGCAATTTATTTTAAGTTTGTAGGTTCGTAAGTAGTATAAATACCAGTCGTAGTAATAAAAGGATTAAAGCACGTTAATAATCTATTTTTTTAACATACGAAATTAGATCTTTACAAGAAATAATATACTCGATACAAAAACTTTAAAAGCAGAAAGTATTTGCTTTAGTGAAATTAATTAATAATTCTCAAAAAAATATCTTAACCTTATAAACACAGTAATTATCAACATCACCCACGTTGTAGAGTGCTTTAGTGCTCTATAAGTTGAGTAAAATAAAGTTTTAATAAATAACATAAAAGTACAATAGATGAAATATTTTTGAAATGTGTTTAATGATTCATAAAAAAGACGCAACATTCAAGTCTGAAATAATTTATTTTATTTATTTATTTTACTTTATTTATTTATGTTTTTCATCATCATAACATCACTCAGAAAATGTATTTAAGTTAGAAACATTCATTGGTACATGGTAGGTTTCGAACCTGGACTATCGAAATGGAAATCCGAAGCGCGATCACTAGGCGAGGTCGAGGTAGGTCTTTTAAAAGCTTGTAATATTAATGATTTAGATTATTAATTTGAGCGTACTATTAGTGTTTTATCAAAACTCTGATATCATACAAGTAGAGCCTAATGCCAAACGCATTAGGCTCTACCTGTATGATATCAGAGTTTTGTTACTAACCGGCAGTTCCCACAAATCAAAACATTTTCACACAGGCCACCATAAATTTGATGAATGAACGAAACACGTGCTACAAATGTTTAAAAACCAGCTGTAAGCACCTTTTTATAGGCAATGTAAATCGACTCTATACTACCGACAATAAATTAAAGTTTACGTAGAATAAAGCTCCAATAAAAATGTATAACTAATAAATAAACACTATACCTGGCCGTTAAGACAATAAACCGATCTTTGAGTAATAGCAATAAACTAAATATTACCGTAATAAACACTGTTTAGGCTGATCAGGCGATAAAAAAACTAGACTCGGGGTGAACCGCGCACGGCCACTTCTTAACTTGACACCAATCAATTTTATTATATCGTAAAACCGCGACCATTTCATAGACATGCAATAACAATACTGGTTCTTCCCTAAATCGCGGTATTAAGTGGTAATTAGGAAACACTGATCAATATGAGAGCTATAAAAAGGCTTCATTCATAAACGAGCGGCGCTAGTTCGTTTTCGATTGCTACTACCCATAAAGATGGGTTTTATCGCACCTCTGTTACGGCACGGCAGAGGTGTAACTTTGACATAATTTTGCGTAAAACGCGCATATAATAGCCCATTAAAAGGAAACAATTGTTGAAAAAGTTATACGAGTGTTCGCGTCAGTTAATGATTGTGTGTTTACAGCTCACCTGAGGTTGGCGTCGACTTTGATTTGTACTTTTACTACTTATGAATGGTTGAAGGTGATCGGCACTCGGTCGGCTGTTTTATCAAAGTACTTTATCTAATAATTGACCCTTTTTGAATTAAACGCTTCATTATTGTCCCCTGGGCTATTTCATTACTGGAAACCCGTTTACTTTAATAGTTATATTATGAGAATAGAGCAATGAATTCATGATTATTCAAATGATAATTTTAAATAAATTAAAATTATCATTTGAATAATCTTAATTAAGATGAATAGAACAAAAAATGATAATTAAAAAAATATTAAACATTTTTTTCTATACATCAAAATATTTATATAAAAAAAATTAAGTACTAACTAAAGTATTTACGTAAGTACTTCCTATTTTAAATTCTAAATTATACATATTTTATCGTACGCATTTGTTAAACGAAAAATTTAGAATCCCGGGCTTTTTGCTTCTGAATCGTCACTGGTAAAGATAAGGATGATGTATAAAATAGCAGTACAATTTATCCAAAGTCAATGTGAATGTAATACCTTCTCGCAATAATATGAAGCAATCTTGTACACAAGATAGAGAAGCTCGCGGTCGGGTAGGTAACTTTTATGGGCGAATAGAATCCGCACTTTTATAGCCGGCGATCGCTACCTATCCCCTCATAATTGACAAGTCGACTTGTCATTATCTCTTTAAACAACTGCTTGTTTTAATGAATGAATGAATAAATACACTATTATTAAATAAATTAACTTACGGTACACAGAGGGGGTCTTAAATAACTTCATAGAGATGTTTAGTAGACAAGCTTAGGTTGAAGAGACAATCCATGTGTTATGAAAGAAAAAATCATCTATACTAATATTATAAAGCGGAAGAGTTTGTTTGTTTATTTGAACGCGCTAATCTCTAGAATTACTGGTTCGAATTGAAAAATTCTTTTTGTGTTGAATAGACCATTTATCGAGGAAGGCTTTAGGCTATATAACATCA